>CABFOW010004642.1:33088-53303 GCA_902141385.1 Timema californicum | reverse complement strand
TGGTTAAATACACATGATTTTAATTGAAAATCCTGTATTCAATACTACACATTTCCAAGCGTTTTTGTCATAGACCAAATAATTTCAAATTATTTGATTTTAGTAGTCCATTCATATTTGTTTTTTGATTGGCTGAACGCAAGCCAACGCAACTACATAAACACAAAATATGGACAATGTTCATCTCCTCCCGACAAGCTGGTCCGACAGTTCCGACATACGATTGGGTTTGCGTAAGCTATTGTAGACAGGCAAAATTACGTTATTGAGTAGTTGCGAGTCCGACAAGCGGGTGCGTTTGGTTGTAGACGGGCCATAAAAAAGCTAATCTGGATATTTAAGTAGGCTAAACAACATTCCATAGGCATAACACTTTTCATCTCCAAAAATGAAAGTACCTGGTATTTTAATTTGAAGAAACGAGAAATAACTTCTCACATAGAAAGTTTATCTAACTGTGTTGTAGAGTATAAGTTCACCGTACTCACGCGATTGAATCACATTGACACAATGTAAAACAGGATCAATAATATGATGAAAATTCATTTCTCCAGTACACAAAGCCTCTTTGTGAATGATGCAATGATATGAAAACAGCTTACACTCTAAATACTATTCAAGCAGAGAAACACAACCATTTCTCTTTCCTAGCATCGCCGGATCACCATCAGTACGTATACTTTCAAGTTTACTCCCATCTACATCACATTTCTCAATACAGTTTTTAACTTACTCGAAATAATTCCTTCAAGTTGTTGTGGTTGATAATTGACATAGTACTAAAAGTTCTTGAAACACGTCAAAGTTTTCATGTATGTACTTTACAAACACAAACAATTGAGCATTATCATCACAGCTCTCGTCCATTGCAATTGTAAATTATTTGGTAATAGCAGTTGCACATTTTATTTGTTTTGAAACATCATTTGCCATTTATTCAATGCCCCTCATAGCTATATTCCATTCACGGTAAGAATTACTCTCTGAAAGGTCTTTTTTCCTACTAATATCCTACTATATAGTAGATTTATGGTAGGGAAAAAGGCCTTTCAGAAGTCAATTCCTACGGTGAATGGATTATAGGTGCCTGTATTGCGAGAAAGTGAAATATTGTCATATATATATATATGTCCATTAAATGTCCGTAATATCATATCACTTTCAATTTTTTTTTTCTTTTTCATGGGCTAGACTTACTAAACGCCATTTTATTTCATATTTCAAAAGTATACTAAGGTAGAAATAAATTAAATTTAAAATAAACTACGAATGAAGAATATAGGTGCATAAAGTAGAAGTGAACACTATTAATAGTGACAGGGAGGGTCGAGAGTAGCGTGACAGCTAACATTCTTGGTATTACCTCCTTTTACACAGTAAATACAGCAGGGATGGTCAACCCATGGCGGGCCATTCAAACTGTCTTGGTGGGGCACTGTTTAATCCATGGGCCATGGGTTGGGCCTCCTGTCTAATTAGTATAATTAGGCGGATAGTCCGGACAGGTCGTAAGACTTGAAACAAAAAGTGACAGCGAGAGTTAAAGGGGAGACGTGTGTGGGTGTGTTTAGTGGTACTGTTTCAAGGACATGGTAGAGCAACACGCGTTGTCCGCTAGTTTGAAGAGCATTACGTAAGAGAATGTAGATGGTCAGATAGGAATATGGTAATGAAGGAAACGTAACGATAAAAATAGATACTTATTTAGATATAAATGAATATCAACATACAAAGTGTAAATTAATGTAGGCTAGTTACGAAAATGTCCGTATAGAGGTGATCACAATAAAATTAATTTAACTAAAGTTAAAAATGATAGGTGCATTAGCAATGCGCATATGCGCGCTAAACAAGGTCCTGGATTCAAGTCACGTGTTTAGGTGTCATTTTTTAACTAATTTAAATTAGTTATCTTACTTTATGGCATAAGGAATTCGAAAGGTCAATGTAGCACTTAAAAAAATACACCACCTATCCCTATCTAGAGCTTGATCTATCTAGTTCACCTCAATGCACCCTCTCTATCTTGGGCTACTTCTATTCAGTCCACCTTATTACATCATGGCTGTATCTAAATAATCTAATTCACGAACTGTCGACCCTTGACGTTCACTTGATAATTGCATTGGCAATCACGTGATCAAGTGTAGATCAATCCGAATAGTCACGAAGAGTACCGATGCACCCCTCACACCAAGTCCAAGGGTGATGGTAAGTCAAACTTGATGGCCGTTGATGCGGTGCTTGACTGGCAATTGTTTATTTTTAGACTGCTATAGAGAGAGCTCAGAGAGTAATGTGATGTGTTATAAAGGGCTGATAGATGGTGTTTAAAATAATTTCTAAGCTCGTTGGTAGAAAGCAGCACTGCGGACTCAAGGGTGTGGAAAGGATAGTTTGCCGTCCAAATAATATGTTGCAGTCTTCGATCTCAAGTGCGTGATAAGTGTACATTCACCAAGTCAAGTGTACTTGACTATTCAGATACAGCTCCTATCTCTTTCAGGTCCATTCTAATGTTATCCTCACATGTGTTCTAGGTCTTACCAATGGTCTCATCCTATTGGGTTTGTCAATTAATGCCCTGGACACGGTTCTAGATTCTTCCATTCGTGCTGCATGTCCTGCCCACCGTGATAATCTACGATACTTGTTTATACTAACAAGGACTTGTAATGAGCACACGGTATGTAACTCATTATTATGTAACCTCCTCCAATCCCGAGTAACTCCATTAATTTTTGGATCAAATATCTTCCTAAGCACCTTGTTTTTAAACAAAATTTTTTTCACAGTGTAAGGTAAGAAACCACGTTTCACACCCATAGTCAACATTTATTATTATTATTAGCACCGCGTCTTACTACCCGTTCGGGTTGTACACTACTTACGCTAATGTGTAATGGTAGGGTGATTGTGAGATGAAATGAAGGACCTACAGTTTAACGTGGAATCCGAACCACAGTGTAGGTCTGGCATTCCCCACATTCACAAGATGTCTTGTCAGAGGTGAAGGAAGGGTTTGATAATCAGATAAATCTATGCCGCGACCGAGGATTGAACCCCGGCCGCCAGCACAGAAGTCTGACACCTTACACCTAGACCGCCAGGTCACCCATAGTCAACAACTGGTTTAACTATTGTTTTGTATATTCTGAGTTTTACATTCCTTGGAAGCAGGCGAGCTGTCAACAACGTACTGACCGAGTAATAGCATGCATTTCTTGACCGTATTCTATTTTTAATTTCCAATCTAATATCGTCATTGCTAGTTAAAATTGTTCCTAAATATTTAAATTAATCAACCCTTGTAAAATTATAAGCTGTTCGCACTAATCTCTAGATTATCGAAACCAATCTGTGTTCTTTGTTTGACCTTATACCTAGTTTTTTCAGCGTTCACTTCTCAACCTATTTGTTTACTGCACTGTTTAATACTGGAACCGGGTTACGGAGTAACCACTAAATAATCAAATAACAAACGTGAACACCAACACGTTAGCCATTTTCTTACTGACTCCGTCTCATACTGCCAACTTAAACACATTATGATACTATGCACTCACCCCTTATAAAATAATAAGAAACAAAAATGTTACATGTGGTTGGCCTAATATTATAACATTAAAGATTCAGTTTCTCTGAAGGTTTTATTCTCCTAGATGAATGACGCAGGCCATGCATTGGTGTCTCCGGAGTTTTCACAGTGGTAGGCTAGATCGAAGCTGGTGCATACCTTGCCAATTGAGTTGAATCGCCCTCTGCACCTAGGTTCCTTCCCATTTGAGTTGATAGTGGCCTATGAATTTTTAAAGGCTCCTGTGTCAGAAAAAACAGTCGTTCTGGGATGACTGACGCTTCCTTAGGCTGCGGAGTCACGAAGTTTACTGAAGCTTGTTTTTAGTATGTGCAATTTTGTGTTGCTGTGAATCGCAATACTTGTTCAACAGAAGTCTTCCCAGTCACTGTATTTGGAGTATTTCTACAGTGAAACAACAAGTTCACTAACAGTAGGTCAAGCGAAACGTTGGGGGCTCGGTATACAATCTTCTTCAATTTTTTCCTGCTAAAATTTGAACAACTTTTTCTGCAGAGTACTATTTGATGGTGAATGATACGGTGATAACGTTACTAAGGCAAAACTCAACCAATTATTCTGAATTAAAAGGTGAACCATTATCTGACACAATCTCATCAGGCATGCCTAATGTTGCAAAGCACGCTCTTAATTTGGCTACCGTTTCTTGCCCAGTAGCTCTTATAACAATCCATGCTTCAATCCAAAACTAATAACAATCAACTAGAACCAAGATAATGTGATTTTTATAGCTCATGTAATATATGTCCAACCTTTCAAATGTCTTATTTGTGATAGGCCATGGTGTCAAATACTTGTACTGTCATAGGTTTTCAGAAAACTGACACTTTTAACAGCCTTTTAGGATATCTTCAATATCGGTATCTATACTAGGCCACCAGCATATTGATCTAGCTAACAATTTCATCTTCACAATGCCGGGAAGATGATCATGCAATTGTTTAAGACCATCTTGTTTTAGACTCTTAAAAATAATTACACGATATCCACATACAAGCACACATTAACTGTGGAATTTTCTTCTTGTCTCCTAAAATAAGGCAAAAGTTCGGGACTCATTTGATTTGGCCATCCCTTATTTTACATCTCTCATATAGCAACTAAAATGTTGTCTTTAGCTGTTTTCTTTACTACTTTTACCACCAATACTGGAGGGGGAATAGCACATATCTCTCATTCATCTAGAAAAGCTTCTTCAATGGGAAGTCTTGATCACATGTCTGCATTCTTGACATTTGTTTCAACATTTCAAATTTATAGCTGTAAGCTGATAGTATCAACGCCCATCTTTGTAATCTAGCAGCTGCAAGTGTTGGAATATTTCTTTTTTCACCAAACATTCTCTGGATTACTTGCGAGTTCGTGATTATTTCAAACTGTTGCCCATAGAGAAACTTGTGGAACTTCTGTATGCCAAATATCACTGCTATTCCTTCTCGTTCATATTGAGAATAATTCTTCTGTGCCGATGTTAAAGTAGCACTTGCAAAGACTATTAGTTTTTCATCATTATCAATAACATGACACAACAAAGCACCAACACCATATGTTTATGAGTATGTTATGACTTGTAAAGGTAAGTCCGGATTGTAATGAACTAACAAGTTATGGTTGATTATCATTTCTTTTCTTTTCTCAAAGGCTTCTTCATATACTGTATCACTATAGAATTTAATCACCCCGCTTTGGGCGTCGTTTGAAACACTACGGATTTTTTTCCAGATAAAATAATGCTGTGATGATGTTTAGGTTGTTTATAGCTCCGTGGTCGAGTGCCTATCATCACTGTACGGAAAATATACCATTTAACCAGCTGTCTATAGCTCCGTGGTCGAGCACTAATTAGAACGGTATAATTAATACATGTAAGAAAGATAACTGTTGATGGCTGTTTATTCACACACGGTTTATTTAAATGACTTCTTTTAATCACTTATACATACTCCAATTAAATGCTTTATATTAATGCACACTTGTGATAATAACGTAAATTATTGTATTCTGTGTTAGTCCCTGACTGCGAGAGCCAGTGCTAGATTTGTGAGTCCCTAACTGCGTTGCTTGTGTGAGCGTGAGTGTTTGAGCGACTTGTGTGTGTGTGTGGCTTGTGCGTGGGCGGATGCCTTAAACATACGCACAACGGCTTATATATGACATACCCCTTGCCTTTTGCTTCCCTCATCAACAGTGTAAAAACTAACAAATAGAAATAATCCTGGTGACAGGTGTTGTGAAGGCTAGCTTCTTATTGGTATAGGGAATTGGCGTCTTTTGCCAAATACTGCGCAGTTGTTCTTTTAACAGGAAATATTGTATAAAAAATATATTTTAGTGGTGAAATCCTTTACCCATTATTTCTGAGAATCACGTGTATCTTCATGGATGAATCTTAAAAGGATATTCTACATATATTACTTTAAAGAAAAATTACCTTCATCCATGACTTTTTACATAATTTAGAGTAATCCAAACCAATATCATTACAATATCTTTGCCAAATCAAATTTCACATTCTTTGACAGTAAATTGTTCAATGGTTGTAATAGATGTGATGACAATGGAATGGAATAAGTTTTGCGTAAAAATTGAGTAATCCAAAAGTAGAATTGGGTTGTGTGACATCCTTGAGAGCTGGACATTTTTGAATTGCGTCTATTTTCTCTTTAGTAGGTTTTATTCCTTCAGAACAATGCATAAAACCAAAATACTCTATTTCAGTATTAAATAACTTATTACAGTTTATCTTAATATTATGATCATTAAGACGTTTCATGACCATTTGAAGTTTAGTCATACACTGTTGTTCTGTTTCACCCAGGGATCTCAATATTATACTGGATGGACATAATCATACGCATTTCCAAGAACCAAATCGTGACGCTCAAGTTTATCGTCTGCTTCATTTTAGGGGGACATTTAACGGTTTCTTTCAATGTTCTTATGCGAAAACATGTATTTGATGAATAAAAGTGTTATTGTTTGAAAATAATGAAATATATTATTTCACACTTGCCTGAAGAAACATTTACTTTAAAAGATATACAATTCAGTTTTACAGGTAATACTGTACAAATACGAATACAATCTTTAATATATATAAATATGTAGTTATCATCCATATTGTTTACAGTCTGCCAAGACTACACTTATATCTAAAGTTGGCTATTAGCTTGAATGTTGGTTTCAGAAAGCATATTATATTGAAAGTTTGATACATATAATGAACACGGTATCTTAAAGCGTGATTACATTTGTTTGAATGACGAACTTTGTGTAGTTGCCATACGTTCAAACGATCACTTAGGTTATAGGCTTGTAGAAAGTATTATTATATCACTTTTTTTTTAAGTTGGCTCATATCTTATATATTAATTTCAGAAACCATATTATTTTGAAAGTTCGATAACTATTATGAAACAAGTTGGCAAAAAAACTGTATTACATTTGTTTGAATGACATAGTTTGTGTAGAAATGTTACTTTAAACCAATAATTTAGGTTATAGGCTTGTAGGAAGTACGGTATCTACTAAACCCTGATTTTAGTAGGAATCCCAATCTGTAAGGCTTTATTTCGTACCAGAATACTATCATATATTAGTATTTTGGTAGGATAAATGGTCATTTAGAACGGAAGTATACATTCCCTACTGGAAGGTATCTATCCTACCTAAACACTAATATAGGGTATGATTCTGGTACGAGATTATAGCCTTCTGAACGAGTTTCCTTTAAAAATAATCGTAAATATTAGCCTACATCAACTTATTTAAAGGGAAAACTCACCAGTTTCGAACTTTGTTATGCTCTTTAAAGCTTTTACTAACATATTTATTTCATTCAACTAATCACACATGGTTGTATCTCATATATTCAAACAAATTAATGAACGATGTCAAAATGCCACATTGCCTTGTATGGGTGTAAGCGAGAAATAGATAACAGAAAGTTTCCTTTTCTTGTACACAATAGTATGCAAGATCAATGGTTTCACCGCTGATAAGAACATAATCGATATAACACACCACGTTATCAATTATTTGCAATATTCTCCCCATCATACTTTGAAAAATACTTAGCCCACTCACTATTCCATACAGTATTCTATGACACTTGAATAAACCGCGTTCAGTATTTATAACCATTAGTTCTTCTGATTACGGGCTAATTTATAATCGTAGATATGCTTCTTTTAAATCTATTACACAAAACACTTTCCTTGTGAGTTTGGCAGATAAGTCCTGAATCTTAGGTAATGGGTATTGATCAAGAAACTTCTAAGGAACAACATATGCTCTTTTAAAGACAGGTATTGCATCTTCCTTAAGAATTAAATTTGCTTGAAATCCACAAATTTTGTCACCTTCTTGGTTAAAACAATGATACTATTTACTTAAGAATTGTTCTTTCAAGCTTGCCAATTCAACCAATTTTAGTTCAAGCACTTTCCTCCAATTTGGTTCAAGCGTATCAAGCCACTGTCTTCCCAACAAAGGCACTGTTCTTGATTTGCATACTGCCACTGGTAATTCGTAATTGTCATTATTATGTTTCACACACTCTTCAATTATTCCATTTATTTTCAATGCATCTCCGCTAACAGTTTTGAGAACTAAGTTAGATGATTGCAATGGAACATGATGGAAATGTTTCTGGTAGATTCCTTTACTGATAACATATACGACTACACCAGTATCAACTTCCGTGTTTAACGGCACATATTCTACTAACAATTGAACCACATGTCTGCCCTTTAACTGTATTTCGGCTATGTTGTTGCTATTCAGATTCGGTACCATATCTTCTAAATCACTAGGTTCAGTTTCAGTTTCTGAAGGGACTTCACTTGATGCTTGATCAACTTGTCTCACGTTAAATGTTTTTTTTAATCTTCGTTCCTAGATTGACAGACCTTACTATTATGCCCTTTCTTATTGCATGTGTAACATCGTTGCTTTCTAGCTATACATTCATTATAGCGATGAAGTGATTATCTGTCCCACAATTTTTCCACAAAGAAGTGATATTTTCAAAACGTTATTCTCTACGACGAAAATCTTGTTGTTTTACCGCTTTAAACGGCATCACCAGACGCAGCATTTTTGTTTGATTGTCAGCTTATTCCGTGCCGCTTCCAATTTCAACTGCTTTCCTTAAGTCCAATGTGTCCTAAGACAAAATTAGTTTTTGAATTGGTACATATTTCACACCACACACGAACCGATCCCATGACGCATTGTCCAAGAACTGTCCGTAATCACATGTGTTCGATAGTGTCTTTAATTCTACCACATAAGCACTGATAGATTCATTTTACTTTTGGTCCCATTTATTAAATATACATTTTTCTGCAATAACGTCATACTTTGTTCCATAATGCGTCTACAAAACCACCACTACTTTATCGTAATTTTTAGTAGTAGGAAGTTCTGAAGCCGTATGTTTTTTAAAATTATCTATGCATGAGGTACAATCATGGTTATAAACATGGGCACATTAATATTGTCTTCAACAAAATTCACGATGGAAAACTGATGAAGGCGCTCCATATGTACTTCAAACTGTTCCATTTTGGGGTTATATTAATTCATTTTACCGATTAAAGCCATTTTGGATGGCTTAATTTACTTTTTGTCCCACTACAAAAATTGTCCTAATATTGTAGCATGGATAGCACTGCACACGGCTGAACTTGCGACTCAGCACAAAGCTGAATTTTGTCACTGACTTTTTCCACGAACCCTAATATGACTTACGCTAACGCTACCCCTTGCTGAAACGTAGCACACAGCCATTACGATTTCACAAGAAAAGAACCAACACATTGTTTCCTTTTTTTACTCACGAATTACTGTTATTTACTTTGATTATCTACATTATGAAACATCATAGTCACCAATTCATGTACTGTTTTAAAATTGAACTGGGTTCTGGAGTAGCTAACAACTAAATAATCAAATAACAAACGTGAACACCAAAACGTTAGCCATTATCTTACTGACTCCGTCTCATACTGCCAACTTAAACACATTATGATACTATGCATTTACTAGCATCTAAAAAAAAAAGGATGCATTTCATGCAACAGCTTACTTACTTATAGCCAACAACACTAAATCATCTTTGTATCTTAAATTAATTATCTAGATATAATAAATAACATTTGTGAATATATGGAATTATTAATATTCCTTATATATAACCACTGAAATTAATGAAATAATCACAATATTTTATGTATTATCTCATTTCTCAACTAAGCAGCAAAAACCTTTAATAAGGTTCTCAAAGTGTAAGCTTAAAATGATATTATTACTAAGAAAAATACATAAATTACAACCAAATTGCTGTGTTGTTTTGATACCAATCCAATATTGGAGTGAAAGTAAGCCTTCTCATATAGTTAAAAGTATATAAAAATAAGTTATATTAAAAAAAGTATTAGTACCTTTCAAAAGAGGAAAATATCGATTTTATCAAAGTAAGGATGGTTTTCCCAAATCCCTACAATTTTTTATTTATTCATGTCTTAATAAGGTTGATATGCTTTTTTATAACATTGATGAATTAAGGTAGAATTTAGAGTAAATATATCCGCATTTTCGTGAAAGGAGGCTGGCCCAACCAAGATTATAATCCCGATATCTTCGTCATTAGTAGGCCAGTCCAACACGAGAGTGACGCATAAGGCCATTAGACCACTGAAGCGGGATGTTTCTAATGGCACGCAGTCATCCTGGCATCCTTTGTTCAGATCCTGACCGGGCTAGTATACGGCCTGATAGCCCTGGATTCACGTGCGTCTGTTATACCTCAGCGAGAGATTTAAATATTTAAGTATATTGCGTTCGGGCGCGAGGTAGTTTTACGTTTCTTACTAACGATTAGTCTGGGTTTGATTCAAATGGAAGATAACATACATTAAAGATCACAAACTGAATATTAGGATTAATTTATTCTACACTTTGGTTCTGGTTACTAAAGAATGCATCTACTAAATAAGTTGAGTTAGAGTGACTGCGTGAGTATGTAAGACCCGTCCTATCTGTGTGATTGTACCATCACGGGTGTTTTTCCAATATATGCCTCGAGGGCTTCTTGCAACCCTTACCACGTCTTATTGAACAATTTAAATTATTAGAAAGAAATCGGCAAGTTCTCTTTCACTGTCACATAAAAAAAACTACAGAACTCAGTTCAAGGGATCTTTTACAATTTGTCCTGTTCTTTACGATCGTAAATAGTAAAAATCACCATGTGTATTGTACTCTTATTTTATAAAGTAAGACCTACGGATGCCCCGGTACATCCTTCGCTAAAACTCATAAATACTGTTGAAGTTAGCATTAAATATATGTTCAAGCGGAAGTTGATTTTTTTAAATGGTTGGGAATGGGAAATCACTGGCCTACTGGTTGGTTAACAAACTTTTATTTTAAAATAAAGATTGTTTGGAACTTTATTTAACATTTTCATTGTTACAAAAACCACTTTAATACATTTTTTCAATTCTATTAAATGTACTAATGAATATTAAAATATCAATAAATATGGTAGTGTCAACGAATGGCCTCAATTGGAAGGTATGTTTGTGTAGATATTTTATGTTGTGAGTGGCGAATGACGTAACGAACGTTGCGAGGTTGCTATGATGATTCGATAAACAAACAAAATAGAGGGACTGACGCAAAAGGAGGTGTCAGAAGTCCTGAGTTAGGAACCAGGCCATCGGCCCGGTTTAAAAGGGGGAGGTCTTGAGCTCCTCGGGGCTGACTACAGAGACAATCATAATCTAGGTCACGCTGCCTGTCACTGAGCCACGTGGGCTAAGTCGTTGGGTTCGTCAAGTACCTGTTGGGGCTGCCACTCGAGCCCAGGGAACCAGGTTCGTCGACGACCGTAAATAGACCACCTAGCAGTCAGCCAGGCCATTAAGTAAACCTCACAACACCTCGTTCGATAACTCGCTTCTCTATATTTATTAAGTTCTTCACTTTAACTGCACTTTTAAGATCACAATGTTAATAGTCATAGTATTATTAATAAACCTTGTAAAAGCCAATTCTAACGTCAATCACGAACCCACACAAGTATTCATATCATCACCCCTTATCCTAGGCCAAAGACACCCTGACATATCAACCAGGCCCACACAATGAAGATACAAGAAAGGGATGGGGGGTTGACAGTAACAAATTTTATATAGCAATGAAAATGTTTAAGGGGGTCCCTAACAATATTTTTCTTTTTATAAAAAAATTGTTAATCAAGAAAGTGCATAAATAAATAAGTACAAAACATAAATAGAACAGTGAAAATCATTCAAAACTCACTTAAACACTGGCTGCTTTATCCATTAGGCTGACTAGGCACAATGCTTAGGGCCTACAATATTTCAATTGAAAAATATATATGAACAAAAAAATAATCCCAAATAAGACAAAACAGCAAAATTTTAATTTAAAATATTTATTTTGATATTTGAATGACTTAAACAATCATTTAAGTTGTCGCGTTCCTCAACAGCCTCATTGATACAGACAAATGCAGTAATGTAGGCATGGGCGCACACATGCTGACACAAAACATTTCTAACAAGATGAAACAAAACATTTTTGTATCGTTGTGTTTTAACATATGTCATTCCGATTTACCACATGCTTTCAAATGAGCCACTGCACACTTGCTGACACAAGGCGGAACAAAGGCGATGACACACGAGGACACACAGTGAGACACGTTGAAACAAACCAGCTGTCTTCCCCACTCGCATGTTTCATCCAGTTTATTTCACGTGTTTCGTGAAAAATAAGCCCCTGCGCAAGCGCCAGTTTGGCAGTCTGGCCACGTGACTATAGTCGCCTTCAAAACTTGAGCTGTGTTGATCACTCTTGTTTTGTTTGTGCTTGAAGATACCAAAAAAGGTTACCGGTAGTAAGTGTAGTAGACACATTGATGCGTATTTTTCCAACGAATATTTCTCAATTCTATATCAATATCGCCAACATTACACACCACCATCTTACCATAAATTGAACATTTTGGTTTCATCATGTTTCATTAAAAAAAAGTAGTTGAATCATTTTTTTGTGTCGTGGTTTCAAGATGTTTTATTTCTTCTTGTTTCGAAATGTTTTGTGTTAGCATGTGTTCGCCCTACCTAACAGGGCTATGTTGTTATGAGTAGTTGCATTGCACGTATCGCGAACCATTGGCGGTCCCAGGATATTGTGTCATCAAAGGTTCAGAGGCGTTCACGGTGCATTAAAATTTGCAAGTATTTTCAAGATTGATTATTTGTTTTTTGTGGGTGCAAAAATGAAATAAAAATAAAAATGAGTATAAATATCGGACACACAGGAAAAGTGCTTAGGACCTACAAAGGTCTTAAAACGGCCCTATAAACACAGGGCATGGATGTATAAAATACAAAATTAATTTGTTGAGCATATTAATTGAGTAAACCTGTTATTAAAATCTTATGCTATGCATATTTGTGATTAATGAATTTTTATCAGTAACTAACAAAGTGCCTGTAATAGTACAACTATTGTGAGTGGTCAAAACTAACAGGGTTTGGATGTTTACTAGAATCTACAGTACAATTTTCATTAGAAAAGCTTTTTTTATAACATTAAAACATATTTTTTGTAACAAAAAATTGATACCATAATACTTTTTAAAGTGTTATTTTATATTTTTCAGTTAACAACTTAAAATATATATCTCAATAGTAGGTTTTTTTTTTCTAATTCGTCTTTCTACCTGTACAGGCAGTACGCATTTTAATAATTATGCTAATGGTGTAGTTATGGTAAAGTTTACAGGAAATCTACCCAAATTTGTATGGAGGGAGAGTGGGAAACCATTTAAGGAAAAATGCTCTGCTGGATTTCGAGCTCCGATCTTCACGTCATCGGTGGATCAGACTAAGCCTCCTGATATTTAATCTGCGTTACCACCGATATGGGTTTTTCGATAGTTTGTTACAAGATATTTACCAATCAAATAGCAAGATAATCATTTATTTGACAAATATATTCATTATCTCCAGGAATTAAACCAGAGGCCCCACTTTTACCACAGAGCTGGGTATTTGCTCTCGAGATGACAACCAATGATGGTGCATCGTACCTGTGAGCATCATGGCCCCGGACAGGGCCGGTGGCATTCCTATGACGACCTGCAGAAATAGCAGGATGTAGGAGAACCACATGGCCGCACAGATGTCGTTGAAGATATGGCCCATCCCGTAGGACACCTTCTGGAACAAGGTGAGATGTCGGGTCGATGGTCTGCCGAGCGTCGCCACGAGGCTCGACTTCTCACACACCGCCTCGCCATTCATTACGCCTGGGGGAAAAGACATATTATATATTTTTTAAACATGGTAGAGATTACTTTTTTTTCCAGCCCTTACGTTTTAACACAAAACCAACTGTTTTAAAGGAACGAATATAATCGATATAGTTCAACTTTTACAGTTATCACTTCAGTTAAATTTTTTCTAAGGACCTTAACCCTAGAAACAATATCGTAGAAAAGGGATAAGTTTAGAAACGCCACTCTATTGATGGAAAGTAGAACCACATCGCTTGCGCTCGTGGCGTTAGTGCCGCTAACTAAAATATTCGAATCGGGACGCTACACTTTTAACACAACGTATTTTCTATTGCGGAATGTTAATTAATCAATTATTATATCAAATTCAATCAAATGTAGATAAATCAATTATTTTATGAATAAAACATGTTATAAAATTTAAAATCTAGCTAAAATCCTTCTTTAAAATAAACGACAAATTGCTAACAAAACAGTAATGGCGAATTTCAAATAGACGTCACATTTCCTTTTCTATGGACTTCACGTCCACGCATGCGCATTCCTCTGTGACGTCATTGCAAGCTGCTCCTAGCGATAATGCTCCAAACTAGTTTACGGGATCAGCTAGTCCCATAAGAGTGTCCATTCCATACACAATATTCAAATGAATAACAATAAAACCCGCCTCGGTGGCGTAGTTGGCTAACGCGCTTGTCATGTTGAGCTCGACTGCTGAGGACGGGGAGATAGAGGTTCGAATCTCGGTAGGATGAACTAGGGGGGTGGTGGTTCCTAAATGGTTTTCCACTCTCCCTCCACGCAAATGCGTGTTCATTTCCTCTAATTCAACCTTCCCAATTCTTAATCCGTTAGAGTAATTAGTACTTAAAGCGTATAACCCGAACGGTTAGTAAGATGCGGTGCTAAATATTATTATTATTAATAATAATTGCAACATTATATATTTCAATTACTGTAATATCCGGAAATTGGATTTGAAGTAGGGGGAAAAGAAAGAAAGAATCAGCTATGTCCCCAAAATCGGGGTTCCAGGGGTTTCTCCCCCGGGATAGATTTTTATTTCAAAGGATGCAAAGGGTAATATTTAAGCTAATTTGTACCAAAATCGGATCCTCGGCCTACCATCTGGCACTGTGTACGTCACTGGTTAACAGGTATGTGCTTACACATTCTTCACACCCAGGATTTGCAGTTGGTGGGGGTGGGGGCATATGATAATATTAACAGCCCCTTCCCCTCCTCCTGATACAATAGTGATTACATAATTGCTCTAAAATAACAATTTCAATTGCTGTACCCACTTCAAAACTGTACAAAGAGTAAATATTTAACCATTTCTAGAAAATATTACGGTATCACAGGTACAGTTTTCATTTAAGTGCAAACTTACAGTAAAATTAAAAATCAACAGAAACAAGTTTTCCTTTGAAAAGCCATAATTACTGCACAAATTTAATATATTTTATATTAAATATAATTAAACAAAATATAATTGACTAGTTGACAGAACATAATGCTAATCATATTTTTGTAATATCTTTAATTTTCTGGTGGAGGGCCTTCCGTTGGGGGTGGGGGAAGCTTCAGCCCCCAAAGACCCCTCCATGGGTGCGCCCTTGGCCCCTTAACATAAACGTTAAAATAAGGTTTATAGACCTAAATGAATATTTGATGTGTGAAGATAAAAAAAGAAGGTAAATACCCGCTTCGATGGCCGCGTGTTTTAACGCGCTACTCTCGTAGTAGACTTGATTGCCGATGACGGGGAGATCAAGGTTCGAATCTCAGTCAGGTGTGTTGCATTTTTTTTAGAAAATGGTTTCCCCACTTTTCCTTCATGCAAATGCGGGTACACTTCTTATAAATCTAACCTTCCCCCCCTAAAACCATTGATGTAATTAGTACATTAGCGTGTAACCCGAACAGGTAGTGCGTGCTATAAAAGAGAAACCGTTAATGACAAAGTATAGTAAGTATAGTAAGAACACTAGGCGTGTGTTTGCGGTTGACCTGGTATCGATGTTTACGACCACAGCGTATTTACAGTTGACCTGGTACCTATGTTAACAAAATGTTTATGATCAAGATGATACTAGAGTTCCGTTTGGTAACGCTTTCTTTGACCAGACTAAACATTATGGCTACGACCAAAGAGCCGAGAATTTGTGCGTCAATATCAAAACAACATCACTTCGTAGTCAATGAATTTTAAGTTTTTGTAAATTAAAATGGACAGCAATTACTAGATAAAAATACATGGCAGTAAGTATATACTTAAAAACCGTTTAGTTACGGATAAAGGAGAGTAGTAACTTTATGATCTAGGCCTATTTAATATTACATACGTTGGCCTACTTAGTGTTTTCTAGAGTTATTTATGGGAATAATGTTTAGCTTGATATGTTATGTAAATATTAGGACTAATCAAACTAAGCACAAATCAAACCAAGATTAAAATGAAATAGTTCGTTCTCCGTCAATTTGCAGTACATGTAGGTTTACATAAATTCACCTACTAGCTGTTAAATCTACTCCACTCCAACCGCCATTTTTGTTTAAGAAAACTATCTGAAAATTGTTTTCCTACTTCAACTTGGCCAGAACCACTTGGTCGATAACACTCGATACTAGGACGTGGCCAAGTCAATCGCGAAAACCCGCCTATTGTATAGCTAAACCAAAGATCCCAGGCTCAAATTACATGTCTAAAAAACATTCAAACAAAAATAAAAGTTTAACTTCGATTCATTCATCAATCATCAGCAAAAAATTTCAGGTTGAATCTTTGATTTTATGATTTAATTAATTTTTATTTTCTGGACAAGAATTTTCACTATAAAGTTCATGAAGTTTATTAGGCCTATTATTGTTATTATTATTCATTATGGAGGGTAGAAGGGCTTAAATTATTATTATTTTATTATTACCGCGTCTTACTACCCGTTCGGTTTTTACGTACTTACGCTAATGTGTAATGTTAGGGTGATTGTGAGATGGAATGGGGTACCTACAGTTTGACGTGGGATCCGAACCACGGTGGAGGCCTAGAATTCCACACCTTCACAAGATGTCTTGTCAGAGGTGAAGGAAGGGTTTGACAATCAGATAAATCTGTGCCGGGACCGAGGTTTGAACCCCAGACCCCCAGCACAGAAGTCCGACACCTTACCCCTAGACCACCAGGTCACTCAATAGCTCTTAAAATTTAACAATTTCAATCTATCCAACAAAGTCAAATAAAAGTATAAAGAAAGAAAATTCAACGGACTACACCTAGATTCAAAATTAGACGATCTCCAAATTACTCTCAAACACAATAGTTTTTATTTATATAAACATCTGTTATGGATATTTCACCCGCACAAGTGTGGAGCGGGAGAAAGAAACCATTTAGTAAACAAAAAAAACAAAACCTAAGTAGGCCTACACCTGGTTGGGATTCGAACTCCGACCTCTCCGTCACTGGCAAACCATACTATATGAGCCTGGCATTTATTCCCATACACTTTTGATGGAAAGGTTAGTGCTTGAATACCCGTTGGTATACTAAAGGTGTTTTTTTCATTCTTACTTCGCGTAAATGCAGGTACATTTCTTTTACATTCCATCCCATTAGCTTAGTTTGTATGAGTATAGTGTAGACAGCTAGTAAGTTGCAATGAAAAAATAATAATTAAAAGTGAACGGATAACTACTATCATCTTACTTTTATATTTGTGCTTCACTGTGTGGTAAACTCACTCGTTCTTCCTCAGTGTTTGACTTGACATTTCACCACACTAACACTATTTCACTTCTTATAGGAACACTTTGTAAAAATAATTAGTTCGCACTCGAATCCCCCGAGGAAATGGTTATTCCAATTAATTAATCTATTTAAAAGATTCCTTGTAAGGCCACGGTAACGGAGGAACCGTCTAGTTACCAGATGAACTTTGAAGTCACCAAAGAATCACACCGCCTTTGCCCACCAACGCCATCTCCACGACTAAGAACCGTGTTTTGATGCGCGTTTGTTCTTACGACTATTCCATCTATTGACTACTCCAACAGGCAATACCTTTTCCAAGAGTTCTTTTACTCCCCTCACCACACAGTTACACCTGAACACGGTCACGTGGTTTTACAAATTATTTAAACATAGCTTTCACTGAGTCCACACTAACTGCCAGAACAAAAACTACATCGTTGTATTTTCCGTTTGGATATTACTTTAACCTGCATTTTATAAACGTGACTTACAAACTAACTTAACCCGGAAAGTACACATAAATGATGTTTAAATAATAGATTCATCATCCCTACACTGTTGGTGTAAACATGAGGACAGGACAAAAAGGTTGTTAAAAAACAAAGCCATTTACTGTATTTTTTTAAGCACCACGTCTTACTACCCGTTCAGGCTATACGCTTGTATACTAATTACGTTAATTGTTTTAGGAATGAGGACGGCTATATTTATAGAAAGTGTACCTACATTTGCGTGGAGGAAGAATGGAAAATTATTTAGGGAAAACCACTCTTAGTGCACCCAACTAGCATTCAAACTTTTATGAGCATAACTATATAGGTGTCAATCTTTTCTTTTCTAGTTTTCCGGTGATGGAGAGGACGGAGTTTAAATCCTCAGTTTCTCACTTGTTTTTTTAGTAAATATGGATACATTTACTCTAAATTTAACTTCCTCCCTTTACCTCAATATAGTAAATACGGGTGGTAAGATGCGCAGATGTATTTTTATAAAATGTTAGAAAACAATCGTAGTACACAGTATACCCAATTGGATGGTAATTTATTGTTCAAATTGAGCAATTATTTAAAATACCATTAAATTAACACATTATCGTACTTTGTGGTAGATTTGGTTCCTCGTGGGTAGCTCCGCATCATATTAATATATATATATATTAGTGAGCTCAAAGTTTTATTGGAATGTCGTTGTCGATTATTTGTGTCGATATGACCCTGAAAGCTCACTCATTTGAACAGATGTCAGCCAAACCTTTTAAACTGTGGAAACAATCCTTTCCTGTAAGTGATTAAATAAAAGTGGCAATATTTACCAAAGTTTTATCCAATTAATATAAAGAATAGAAATTTAGAGGGTTACTTTAAGCCAGTGTTTCACAAACCTTTTTGATCGGGACCCTTAACATAATATTTTCCTGGCCTGGCGATTCTAAGGGTCAATTGTATATTATTTTATTATTAGAGTTTATTAAATTAATTTAATTGAAATAATTTAAATAACAAAAAAGTATTATTTCAATAACTTTATGATAAAAAAAATTGGTAGAGCACACTTTTTAATAAAAATGTGTGACTTTGTTACATCGTTCGGAAAGTGACCAAAAATACTATTTTCAGTGACTGTTTCATTCTTGGGGAGAATTCTTCCAAGTTTGTATTATGTATCGAATGTTATCAACTAAATGGAATAATTTTCAGTAACTTTTGAATTTTACAAATAGAAAGTTACACAATATGTGAAAAATTTGGTAAGTGACAAAAACATGGAGTTTCAGTGACCATCGTGATAATGATGACGATGATGTTTCATTTTGTAGGTGAGTTCTTAGAGTCTTAGTCTCATATTGATGGGCAGAATGCAACACAAATCATTAAGAGGATCTTGATTGTTACAAAACCTGAAAATACTTATTCGCTGTCAAAAGAAGGGGGAAAAGCCTTTTAAATGGGCTTATCCTCGAGCGGGGTGCAAAACTCCGAGTACAGGAGGATTCTAAAACTCAGTTTCAACATTGTTGCTCCTTTGTTAGTATTGCAGTAACTCTTCATAATGTCTCCGTTTGTAACTGTAATAATTAAAAAGAATTGAAACTTTCCTGTGATTCTCAGGAACACCTTTGCGACCCTCATTCGGTTCGCGACCCAGGGTTTAGTAACCACTGCTTTAAGCAAATGCACCCGCATCAGTGGAAATAAAGGCTAGGGGATCCGGAACGATATATCATATATTATGTAAAACCATACCCAGCGCACCCTTAAACTATGAAACGGGTGAGTTTTGTTTTTGGAAGTTGTAAAATTAAGTTCTAACCCATATTTGGAATTCATCAAAGTCAGGGCCGGACTTACTACCTCGCCGCCTGTAGGCCCATGACGAAATCCCCTCCCCCCCTCTTCTCCACCCTTCCAACTTTCAGAAAAGAGGGATATACACTTCTATCATCTATGTCTCATTTTAAGTTTTTTTAAACTATAGTTTTGGTTTTAAATTGAATTTTAAATTATACATTTATATAACCAATAAC
>CABFOW010004642.1:20435-33002 GCA_902141385.1 Timema californicum | reverse complement strand
AAAAGTAAAAATAAAAAAAAAAAAAAAAGAGCGTAAGAAATTACAGGTTAACAGGTAGGGCCTACAGAATTTAGTAAATAAATAACTACGAACTTTAAATATTGAATATATTGTGCATAATAAAATGTATGCTACTAAACAATATACATTAAGTTTTAATAATAAGTACCTACTCATTTAATTAAATTCTTATAAAAACGCTAAAATTTACAAATGTTAATATTTATGAATTTAACTCACTTCATCACTTGTCAGTTCGCTGTCACTTCCTATTTTCAGAAGGCATCTCTTCTTGCCTTTCGTTGGGCAAATGTCGTTGAAATCCCTCAATATTCAGCAGTGCTATGTCTAATAACCTGTCCTCACCCAATGTTGATAAGCCTTGTAATATGTCTTTCTTTATCAGGATACTTGCGCTTTGAAACATTGAAGTCTGCGTCCAAGTTTTGCTCAACACCGTGAACTGCCACATAATCTCGTAATTCGTCATTCATTTCCCACCCAAGGCCTGGGTTCTTACAAGGTGAGAAAATACACCCTTAGTTATTGGCAGCTGCATTTTCTGGTCTTACTCCGATTGCAATAGTACATTTTACGTCATCATTGGGATATAATGCTAGAGGTATTTTATTGTCATTGTTACATAAATTAACATCAGTTGATGTTGGCGATATCTGCTCTGGAAGCATTTCTTATATAAATGAAGGATAAACTGATACAATACAACCAGAGGAAATCGAAGGATGATTTACAATAACATTGTTGTGAGGGGACGAGCCGAGGACGAAACACTTCCATGTGGTAAATTAAATACAATTAATACAATTTAAAAAAATCTGTCATGCCATGCCGCCTCCTGAATAGTGCTGATCTAGGCCTAAGCAGCCTAATGGGAAATCCGGCCCTGATCAAAGTCTAAATAGCTGTATTATAGATGAGCAAAGCAATGATTTGGATTCATCCTAGGCTTACTACCCCGGTGTTTAATACACGAGAAAAGCAATGTTTTGCCTCCATCTTGTATTGTCCAAACCTACTTGGCTGTCAAATCTACAGTAGCCCCATGGCTTCTTTGGTGCTGACTGACAGCTCACAGCTGACTTCTGACAGTCAACATTTAGGTATGTATCTAAATTTTGACTGTCAGAAGTGACAGCTGCTAAACACATGATTTTGCAGATCATATTGCTCGGCGTAGGGATACATAATATGGTCTGGTAGCTTTTCAAAGCCGTCAGCTGTGAGCTGTCAGTCAGCACCAAAGAAGTCATGGGGCTACAGTATTCACCCGTTACAGTGAAACCTTCCAAGTACCCCCCTCAGCAGACCTACATCCACCCGATATCCTCCCCCGTCACTAGATATCCTGACTGACGCCAGGTAGACTGGACTAGAGGTTGCTCATGTTGTTTGGGTGAATACGAACACCAAGGGCCCAGTTACATCAATCACGACTGGCCAGGCAGCCAACCTCTCGAAATACAACTCTGAGTATTCATGTATTCAGTGCTTAAAATAACACGCTATGTTAAATACCGTAGTTGAACGATTAAATAACAATACTTAGCACATCGCTTTACTACCCGTTCGGGTTATACACTTAAGTACTAATCACGCTAATGGATTAGGAATTTGGGAGTATGAATATAGAGGAAGTAAACCCTCATTTGCGTGTAGGGAGAGTGGAAAACCATTTAAGAAAAACCACCCCCAGTTCACAGTTAGTTCACTCGAGCGAGATTCGAACCTTGATCTCCCCGTCCTTGGCAGTATAACTCAACACGAAACCAGTGCGTTAGCCAACTACGCCACCGAGGCGGATAACAATTAAATATTGAAGTTTAATAATTGTTTATTTCTTTTATTTAACACCAATTCTTACAACCTCTTCGGGTTATACGCATAAAATGTACTAACTACGTAAATGTTTTAATTAATGGGTAAGGTTGAATCTAGAAGAAGTGTGCCTGCATTTACTTGGAGAAAGAGGAAAACCATTTAGAAATAAAAACACCCTCAGTACACTGGACCGGGATTCGAACCTCAATCTCCTCGTCATTGGTAGTTCAATCTCTTACGAGAGTGATGCCCTAGACTATGCGGTCACCAAAGCAGTTATATTTTTAATGTAATAACGAAATTTTTTACCTTGAGAATATGATAGATCTAAACGTTGTATGTAGCCCCTAATTCAAAAAAGTGGTTCTTACTATTCAATTGGTTCCAAATGTGCTGAGGCTACAGCCAAAACGGTTTGATGAACTTCATTCATGTTTGATAGCTTAGTTTTTGTATGCTTCATACATCGAGGCCAAATCGTGGTTTGGATTCTAAACCTGAAATTAAGGTTATTTGATTAAAAGCGAGGTTTTAAAATTTTAAAATGTTTTGAAAATTATTTAAAAAAAATTGTTTACAATTTAAATATGAGATGTTTAATGTGATATACACATTTTATATATGTTTTGGGTGAACTTATTAAAAGGTAACCCACCTTAGAGGCGAAGTTGGCTAACGCGCTAGTTTCGTGTTTAGCTAGACTGCAGTGGACAGGGAGATCGAGTTTAGAATCTCGGCCGGGTGAACTGGGGATGGCTTTTCCTAAATGGTTTTCCATTCTCCCTCTACGCAAATGCGGGCTCACTTCCTCTAAAATGCAACTTTCCCGATTCCTACTCCATTAACGTAATTAGTATTTAAGCGTAAAACCCGAACGGGTAGTAAGACGTGGTGCTAAATAATAATAATATTAAAAGGTAAGTTAGTGATAACTGTTAACAAAGGGAGGTGGTGAAATGTTAAAATTTAAAATTATTAAACTGGTATGATCCATATGGAACCATGAGTAATTACCACATGAATGGAAGTAAGGCATTATAATATCCATTTTCAAAAAGGGGGATACAAAAAGCTGTAATAACTATAGAGGTACAGTACCTTACTATTGCCAACATGCTATACAATTTTATCTAACATTATTTGAATGAAATTGACATCATATGCAAAGGAAATAATTGGGGATCATCGGTGTGAATTTCGATGAAATAGAACGGATCAGATTTGTACTATTCGGCATATATTAGAAAAAAAAAGTGTGAATACAACATAACGGTTCATCATTTATACATTGACTTTAAAAAGCTCTGCGATTCAGTTAAAAGAAACCAATTATAAACGAAATTTTATTTAAGTTTCGGATACCAATAAAGTTTGTCAATCTGATTGAGGCATGTTTGAATGATATTCGTGGCAGGGTACGTGTCGGATATCACTATCAGATACTTTTGAGATACATATGGGTTGAAACAAGAAGATGTACTTTCTTCATTACTTTTTAATCTGACTTTAGACTTAAGAGTATTTTATTAGGGTTATGAAATAGAGTAGGTAAGGTTTGGCACTAAGCGGTACAATGCAGCTATTTATTATGGCACGCAGATGATTTAGCTTTGTTGGGTAATACTAAAAAAGATGGGGTAAGAAATGAGAAAATTTTACCAGGGGCTATTAAGGACATAGGTTTGGAAGTGAACGCTGAAAATACAAAGTATATGATCATTGATCACACAGAAAACACATGGTTGTGGCCGATAATTTAGAGATTACTGCGAACAACATATCATTTAACAGGGTTAATGAGTGTACATATTTAGGAACAATGTTAACTCGCAATAACAACATTAAATTGGTAATTAGAAAAAGAACACAGTCAATAAATGTATGATATTACTAGGTCAGTAAGTTGTTGACATCTCGCCTTCTGTACAGGAATGTAAAACTCCGATTATAGAAAATAATAATTTAACCGGTTGTTTTCTATGGGTATGAAATATGGTTTCTTAATTTACATGACGAAAACAAATTTAGAATGATCGAAAACAAGGTGCTTAGGAAGATATTAGGTCCAAAAAGGGATGAGGCTACTGGGGAGCTGAGGATGTTACATAATGATGAGTTACATACCCTTTACTCATCACCAGACATTTTAGAATAATCCAGACCCAAACCCAGATGCAGATGGGAGGATAGCATTAGAATGGACCTGAAAGAGCTAGTGTGTAATGAGGTGGGCTGGATATAATAATATCAAGGTATAGGTATAGATGTCGTACTTATGTAAGTGTGGCAATGAACCTTCGAGTTCCTAATGCCCTAGAGTAGTTAAGTAAATAAATAAGTTTAATGATAACCAATTACTATTTTTTACAATATATCATATAAGAAAATGTATATGATTGTGTCTTGCCATTATTTTATTTTTCTTACACACGAAGATTAAAGCACATATTTAGGGATACAGGTTATGAAGAATAATGTTTTTATCCACCCCGATTTCGAAAAAGTGGTTTTTGAGATTCCATCTATGAATGCATTTATGTATGTATTTTTGAAAAACATAATGAAATTTAATAAGGAAACAATATTTAATCGTAATAATATAATTCAATGTGAATGAAAATTAATAAAAATTAATAAAATAAAAAATATAAAACAAATTGGAACTCGTAAAATTCAAAAAGAACAATAGGTAAGATATAAACAATGATATAATAAGTAGTAGATCTGAGATCAATAGACAATTTTAAGAAAATTACACTAAAGTTCTCTCAACAATATCTAAAAAGGTTGAATAACACATTAAAAATGTGAGTCTAAGTCACATACATATATAAAATATTAAAATTCATATAGTGATAACAAATAAGTTAAAGTCAAAAAACCAAATTATTATAACCTTAGTTTACATTTACACATCTGTTTCTAATTTTGAATCAGTTCTATTCCGTTACCTGCTGGAAGAACTCACATAATGAGTTTTATATGGTAAGTATGATATTCCATTTCTACATGTCATTTCCTAAATCAACATTTTTTCAAGCACTTATATTATCTCCTTTTCTTACATTGGTTAACACCGGGTTAATTGCACCATAAATTATGTGACTTTTTTTTCTTATATTGAGTCCTGAGGATGGCGCCGATGATGTGCTGAAACATTTAGAGATTTTGGCTGATCTACACTCAACAAACTAAGGAACAAGGGTATTCAACACAAGATAAGAATAGAATTCAATTTTGTTAATATCAATTGCTTTATCTAATACATCTCCTTCTCTAATTCATATTATTTTCTGTTGTAACCTATTTACAGTTGTTCTTATATGTCTTATTTAGTTTTTTGACTTTAACTAAT
Organism: Timema californicum; assembly: GCA_902141385.1. NCBI lineage: Eukaryota > Metazoa > Arthropoda > Insecta > Phasmatodea > Timematidae > Timema > Timema californicum. The sequence continues at coordinate 27,808 of CABFOW010004642.1, read as the reverse complement.
TTGTTATCACTATCTGAATTTTAATATGTTATCTATGTATGTGAATTAGACTCACATTTTTAATGTGTTATTTAACCTTTTTAAATATTGTTGAGAGACATTTAGTGTAATTTTCTTAAAATTGTCTATTGATCTCAGATTTGTTACTTATTATATAATTTTTTATATCTTACCTATTGTTCGTTTTGATTTTTACGAGTGCCAATTTTTTCTTAATTTTTTAAAATTAATCTTTATTAATTTTCATTCACATTGAATTCTATTATTACGATGTATGTATGTATTGTATGTATGTATGTATGTATGTATGTATGTATGTATGTATGTATGTATGTATGTATGTATGTATGCATATATGTATGTATTATGTGTGTATTATGTGTGCATGTATATAATAACGTTTAGATTCTACACAAGTATATAATAACTTATAACCACACACACATACACGTACACTTAGAATTTAAACGATTTGTTTTATAGCAAATTTGGTATTAAATCATATTTATATCCCATTCAGTAAATGATGAATTTTAACGCTATAGAATTTCAAGGATATATCACGTATCACCTACCAACAAAAGGTGATCTAAAAAAGCATGTAGCAAACTATTGTCATTCGAATGAACTTATAATAACCTCGGCTTTAAATCTCACTCATCTTTAGAGGGCAAGGCACAAAGTGATGGTTGTTAGGTCATATTCCACCAAAACTAGCAAGGTAACGTCAAAGTGTTTTTTTAATATCTTAAAACGAACACTGCTCTACTGCTTAAATGCTATTAATGATTTTCTTCCAATTTTGTGTTTAAAAAAAATCATTTCATGTCACATAATTATTTGATAAGAATTAAAAAAATATACAAAGGATACTTTACATAAAGCAACAAATAAAAAAACTATTTTCTAAAAAAGTTAGGAGTTTCTTATGTATTAAATCTCACATATTTACAGCTGTCAAGCCACATTAGTGATAATACATAGGCCACATGCACCGATAAATAGTAAAGTTGTGTTAATTATTTATTTTAATTTGAAGATACTTATAATGCTATAATTTATAAATGGCTTAACTTTTCTTTATAAACTACTCTCATATAAAGCTCCTTAATAACATTAATGAATAAAGGACACAAATGACTGAAATAAGTACAGCATCCTTTAACTAAGATGACAAACACAAACACAAAAAGAGGCAGTTGATGATATATCCTTGAAAATGTTTATTTCTTTATGGGTTTTAAAGACTTTTCAGAACAGATTTTTAGCTTGACTCGCTAAAATATTGTCACCAACAACAAAATCAAGACTGGTTATTTTAAAACGTGTTAGAACCAACACAAAATGAAGACCATTATTTATTATTTCGTTAAACTTGTGTAAATCATCCCGTTTAGTCAATGTTTTCACATTATCTCATATAATATTTGAATACTTGTATTTAACATTGTCTGGTTACATCACTGGATTGCTATTCAGATTATGTCCCCCAAAAACTAACCTTGCCACGTGGTTGATCTTGATTTTACTCAAGTTGAAAGAGTAAAATAAGTACACTGTCGAAAATAGATAATGTTATCTGCAGATGACACTTTATATTATCAATACTGTTATGACGGGTCGCCAGTTCATAGAGGGTGGGACTGCACGCACACTTTTAAATAATACGAGAGGTGTTTACTTTTATATCACTAACGAATTTCATTATATGGATTATAAAATATAAAATGTATTTACAAACGATGATGGTTGGTACATAGTAACTGTTACTGGGTAAACTATCCTAATTCTATTATATTTTTGGACCATGCAGAGGTCTTAAGTTTAACAACATCCTCTGATGAAGACCCGGACACAACCGTGTTGCTAGTCAGTCAGTTTGTTCCTGGATTAACTACGGGTCACGAACCGGCCGTTAGTCCCTAACTGGAATGTACTTGATCAGTACAGAAGCCATTGTCTCAAGACTAGGAATAAAATCGTAAGCTAGGCGGCCGTCCTAAGTTGCAACAATTCCTAGTTTCAAAAATGCATTTCTGTAGCTGCACATTCTTAATTTTGAGTGTACACTCTGATCTCTATTCTACATATTGTTGGTTCCCAACAATACCTATAAAATCACATTATTAAACTTAACATTTTATACATTTTGATCTCAAAACTACTACTTTTTTTAAATTTTATAAAATCTCTTTTTATGAAAATAGGACTGGTTTGATCAGCGCAAAACACGCAGCCATCGTATTATTATTATTTTAGCCTCGTTATTTTATACCACAGCCTATACGCGTGTCACTAATTCGATGGGGATGATGAAGGTATAAATGTGAGAAAATGTGCCCACGTCTTCGTGGAGGAAGAGCTTAAAACCGTTTAGGGAAAACCACTCAAATGGGATTTGAACCTTGATATTCACATCACCAGAAAACCATAGCAGACGAGGTTGAAGCCTTATCGTACGTGATTACAGATGCGGGTTGTTAAAATTAGGAAATTAATCTATAGATATATGTTTTTTTTCTGAATGAAGACTTAGGTCCATAATTGGACTATGGGGCCAATGTTTTAACAACTTAATAAAGTGGGGTAGATATGAGGAGCGGTATCTTAAGGTAAATGCACCCTCATTAAAGTGGAGATTTGAGGTTAAAGCCACTGTCGTAATAACAAGTAAAGAAAATCCATATATCGCCTAGCCGGGATTCAAACACCCAAATTCTCCGCGATTTGGTTGCCTATGAGCCCACAGATTTCCACAATTTGGTTACCAAGGCCCCCCTCGCTCCCTCTCTCAACTCTTTTCAATTGACCTGTTTAGGGTTTACTTCGTATTTGGGCTGCCTAGGGATTCCACAGCTATCCACAATTTGGTCACCCCGAAGCCTCCACCATTCACCACAATTTGGTCGCCCCAAAGCCTTTACAACTCTCCACAATTTGGTTGCCTCAAAGTCTCTACAACTCGCCACAATTTGCTCGCCCCGAAGCCTCAACCACTCACCACAATTTGGTCGCCCCGAAGCCCCCACAACTCTCCACAATTTGGTTGCTTTAAATCCTCCCCCACTCGCCAAAATTAGGATATAATCGGAACAATCCAATTTAAAATAATTGAAAATCATGAAGCGCTGTCCCCGCGAGGTCAGCCCGAATCAATTCAAATCAGTTCAAACCGGTTTCATTTAATTAAGTTATTTTAAGTTATTATCTAACTAATAAACTGCGTCAAACTAATCTACACAACCTGGTAACACATTTTTAACTGCCTATAACCTAAGAAGGGAGAATCATATGCTAATGCGATAGCATTAGTCTGGATAAATAATGACAAACCATAACGTGCTCATTGTTGTTTTATTGAGGCGCGACTATTAGCGACTCTTATCCAAATTGTTCCTATATAGCCTACTTTCGCACTATATGAAAAGTAAGAAACTTTCGACTCTCTCTGGATACGAACAAAAACATTATATAGAATGCATGAAGTTTGATGATCTTAACATTAGTCTAGCCCCCACTCGTGATTTAACCTTATATCCTCATGTAAGCTTTGCATTATTTTTAGATTATTTTTTATTGGGAAACTACTAGTTCTCTCTTGATTAACAAACTTTTGTTTTAAAATGAATATTGGTGTGGGGCTTCTCTTATAATTTCTTTTCATTACTACGTAAAAAAATCGACACTATATTTATTGAAGTTTTAATGCTTATTAATAAAATCTCGATACACTTAAATAAATATTCTTAAGTTGTTTTTATAGCAATGAAAACTTTAACGAAGAAATCCAACAATGTTTATTTTAGAGTATAAGTTTGTTTATCAAAATATAACAAATAGTTAAAAAAAAGTTAAATATTCATAACTTGCTTGAACGCTTTTAAAGTCCTCTTGGATTTACAGTTTCTGGACTATCAAACAATATGATTTGCACACGCTTCAGTGACTGAATGGTCTAAGGCGTCACTCTCGTGTTAGACTAACATAATGATGATGGGGAGATCTGTGTTCAAATCCCAGTTAGGCCTACTGAGGGTGGTTTTTCCTGGGTGTTCTCCTACTCTCCCTCCACTCAAATGTGGGTAGATCCCCAATAAAATGCTTCTATCCTCATACCTACCCCATTAGAGAACCTTAACAGGTAGTAAGACTCGGTGATAAGTCAATTAAAAAAAGTTAAACACCTGCTTCGGTGGTTGAATGCTCTAAGGCAAACCTTTTTTGGGTTCCTATCGACTTACAAACTTATCAAAGGTTCCTCGATCACCCATCGTTTCTCTACCTCTTATCTTGATTCCTTAGATTCAATATTTTCTCGAATAAAAATGTCCTTACTTTTTTAGAGAAAAAAAGTTAGAAATAGAATGTACATTTTCACATGAAACGTATTTAATTTCCTTGTAACATTACCGATTATGACTGATAAAGATAATTTTGGCTAAACCCAAATGTTATTTAAGAGTAAATGATATATTTGCGAGTTTAGAAAACTCAAAGATATAATTCTGATGACTGTAGTTTTCTTACGTAATCGACTGAATCTACTGCGAGGTCGACCGGTCAGTAGCGATCGACTGGTTGCCGACTCATGGTCTAAGAAGGCGTCACTCTCACAATAGACTGACAGCACTTGGACTGGCAATGACGGAGAGATCGAGGTTCTATTACAAGCCGGGTGTACTGTGGGTGATTTTTTCTAAGTTGTTTTCCACTCTCCCGCCGCGTATATGTGGGTATACTTCCTCGATATTCAACCTTCCTCATCCTTAACACTAGCATAGTAAAGAAATACAATACAGAAAATAATAGTTCATATGGGTTTATCTCAAACGGATAGTATGAGGTGGTTCTAAAATAAAAACATATTTAGTACTTTTTATATTTCCCTTTTAATAGGAAGAGCTAATAAATTACAGCTAGGAAAGCTACTAGATCTACTTTCATATGTTCATACGTAAACTAATGTGATTTATAGCAGTCGATTTTGATAAATAATATATTAATATATACATATAAATAAATTGAAATCAATTTTGGCTGTAAAAATATGTTTGTATTTTCTAAAAAAGCATTTTCTATGAAAATGGGATTATAACCTAAACCCACTCCGTCACAAGGCTGCATACTATATTATCGGGTTACCTGAATACACTGTCAAGATAAAGTATTAATAATGAAATTAGAAATGGGCGAATTCAATTTTTCTCGAATCGGATTCTTCTTTTTGCCTACAAATCCCGAATGTTGAATCTGAATATTCGTTTTGTCTACGAATCCCGAATATTAATCTTAGATTATTATTATTATTATTATTATTAATAGCAACACGTCTTACTACCCATTCGGGTTTTACGCACTTACGCTAATGTGTAATGGTAGGGTGATTGTGAGATGAAATGAAGGACCTACAGTTTAACGTGGAATCCGAACCACGGTGGAGACCTGGCATTCCTCACATTCACAAGATGTCTTGTCAGAGGTGAAGGAAGGGTTTGGTAATCAGATAAATTTATGCCGGGATTGGGGATTGAACCCCGGCCGCCAGCATAGAAGTCTGACACCTTACCCCTAGACCACCAGGTCACCCTGAATCTTAGAAAGCACGATAAGAATCAAGAGGCAACTTTACAAAATTGGTATGATTTCTCCTTCCAATTAAGATTTTGTCACCATATTTTATTTAGTTACTCGCTTTGGTGGCTGAATAGATTGAATTGCAGATGACGGGAAGATCGGGCTTAGAATCCCGTTCAGTCGTACTTAGGATGGTTTTCTATAAATTGTTTTCCACGCTCTTTATATGCAAATGTGTGCACACCTCCAACGCTACAAACTTTTCTAATGCCTATTACATTAGCGTAATTAGTAAATATGTATATTATCTGAACGGGTTGTAGGACGAGGTACTGAATATATAAATAGGTATCAATTTGCTATATAAAATATAGTGGACTTACCACTTTTGTGGTTTTACATGACAGCTAGCAGAAGCTAGCAGATGGTATCAGTTACGCCAACATTGTCAAAAAATAACTTTTGTCACCATATTTGGAAACAATTATTATTTACTAATTACTACTATTATAATTACTAAAAATATTATCAATCACTTTTAACAATACTTCCCCAAAGATTACAGTATAATTTCTCTTTCCATAATTAAATGTAAGAAAAAAAGTCTAGTGATTTCATTTTAGTTTTTCTTTTAGCTCTTGTGGCAATTACCGGTTAAATAGAGCGTGAAATTTTACATTTAATGTTATTATATTCAGATATTAATATTTTTATAGCTGCCCTTGTATATCTTTAACATAAATAAATGGTTTGTGATAATAAAGAGGAAATAACATTCAAAATGTTTGTGAAATAATATAAAGTTTAAATCTTGTAAACAACGAGTATTAACACTATGGCCGACTACAACTGCTAATGGACCTCTTTTTTTTCTACGTCATCAACCGGCTTTTACCCAGTGGCCATATTTGTTTACAACATATAAGGTCACTTTTAACGTTCTCTTGCTTTTAATAATTAATTTTAATTAAACAGCAAAAGAAAACTTCAATTTTAAGCTACCAACTAAACGGTTATTCTCATAACCAAAATATTACACTTTTAAAATACAGTATAACATTGAATTATCGTATAAAATAAAGTTATTAAAACCACGTGCGTCAATCAACAAGTTGAAAAAAACAACTTTATATAGTTTAGTACTATTTATTGGTATTTATGCGTGTCTATGCTACCCGTTAATAATTTTATTACTAATTTGAATAGTACAGTGTCTTTTTTGAACATTAATTTGGCTAGTTAGTAATCGGTGGGTTCTTTTGTGAATATTATTTCTTTGTGTGAGCGTGTTATCCTCGGAAAATAAACGGATGATCTTGGTGATCTTTGAATAATTATTTATCTAATATAACATTAAAGCGTGTGATAAAATAAAATAGCGAGTGTTTTTCAGTGATTTATATACATTATTCGAAAATTTAAGTCTATCAAGACTATAAAATTAATATTTTAACCCCAAGATTGTGTTGTGTTGCCCTCTAGGCTAAACCTCGACATTTTAAAATTTTTATATTACAAAAAAATCTGTGAAGTGTAATAAAAATTACTTTCGAGTCTTTCTCCAGTGTTGATTAAATAAATACCAGGTAAGACTTCAAGTTATAAGTTATTATATTTTTATTAGAAACTTTGTTACAACTGTAATTGGGATAGCTTTTGATTTGTCATTGTCATTTATTTTATAGGCCTAAACATATTTTCTAGGATATTGATTTTTGTTTGTTAAATTATTTAAAGTCATTATAAATGGGCCTACATATTAAACCAATATAATATAACAGATTGTAAAGGTGAGCACA
>CABFOW010004642.1:0-16802 GCA_902141385.1 Timema californicum | reverse complement strand
TCAAGAAAGGGTTTGGAAATCAAATAAATTTGTGCCGGGACTGAGGAATGAACCCCGGACCCCCAGTACAAAAGTCTGACACCTTACCCCTAGACCACCAGGTCACCAACATGTTGTAATACTCTTAAAAATGTTTGACTTTTTTTTTCTATTTGCAGTAATAGATATTCAGATTTTTCACATTTATTAATGTTGTTAATAATACTAATATTAACAAAAAATGATTTTTTTCATAATTTTCTATAAGAAAATTGGATTTTTTTTATTAAAACTTTATTTATTACAATAAAAACTGATATGGGATTAAATGCTATTTTTTTAAAAAAAATATTATATTCTTAAAAAAATGTATAATTAATACTAGGCCTTCAACATATCAAGGTCAACAATATATAGAAAATAAATAAAACAGTCATATAGGTTTCTTGTATAGACCTAAAATTAGACTGTCAGAAGTGACAGCTGCTAAACACATGGTTTTGCAAATCATATGGTTCGGCGTAGGGATACATGATTTGGTCTGGTTACTTTTCCGAGCTGTCAGATATCAGCTGTGAGCTGTCAGTCAGCACCAAAGAAGTCGTATAAATCTTAGATAAAAGTAGTAGGTGAAATGAGAGTTCTGGCTCACGTTCTCCCATAAGGTTAACATTGGTCCTCCTCATTCTGTGAGGAGGATCACCCTCTTCCATAAGAATAGCATTGATCCTCCTCACTCACTTTCTCTCACATTGTTCGTCTTCACAGGTAAGGTGGGTCACTTTCTCCCGTAAAATAGCATTGATCAGTGAGGGATCAGAAAATATTATTTTGGGTGTTTGACATTTCTTTAAAGTTTTATCTTGCACCCTCCTTACTATTGAGGTAAGTTATTTTCTCTCATGCGAATAATATTAAGAATGGTCAAAGTGAGTCAGTGGTGGATCGGGTAATATTATTTTGGGGGTTGACAATTCTTTCGAGTTATATCATTGATCTTCCTCACTGCGTAGTTTGGGCACTTTCTTTCACTTTGTTCGTTTTCATAGGGAAGGTGGGTAACTTTTCCCCATAAAAATAGCATTGATCAGTGGTGGATCTGGAAATATTATTTTGGGTAGTTGACATTAATTCTATCAAGTTTTTTTTCCCTAGGCTCTCCTTACTATTGAGGCGGGTAACTTTCACCCATGCGGATAGTATTAAGATTTATCATACTGAGTCAGTGACGGATCGGGAAACATTATTTTGGTGGCTAACAATTTTTTCCTTGAGTTTTAGCAGTGATACCCCTCACTGTGAAGTTTGGTCACTTTCTCACACATTGATCCTTCCCATAGAGCCAGTGGGTCACTTTCTCTCTTAAGAATAGCATTGATCAGTGGTAGATCGGGGAATATTATTTTGGGAGTTTTAGAATTGATCCTCCTCACTGTGGAGTTGGGTAACTTTCCCCCCCACATTGATACTTTCCATAGAGCAGGTGGGTCACTTTTCTCATAAGAATAGCATTGCTCAGTGGCTGATCAGGAAACATATTTTGGAAGGGAAGGAGATGGAACGAGGGGGGCAGACCAGGAGTTTATAAAATAGTTACACAATTAATTTGATAAAACTTTTATAAATCATTGACATTTTATTATAATATTACTATATATTGGGTGTTACTCGTTTAGCCGTGTAGTAAAATGTTTCCCAGGAGGCACTGTGAGGAAGCGAGGAACGTCCCAACTAATTTTGACTAAATTATTTAATTTTGATAAAGGCGTGTTGTTTCACCTGATGAAATAAGCGTATGATATTCACAAGCACCCGAGCCCTATACGTAATAAAATCTTTATTACAAAGGTTGTAATGATATTGGTGTTTGGATCACTCTAAATTACGTAAAAAGTCATGGATGAAGGTAATTTTTCTTTAAAGTAATATGTGTAGATTATCCTTTTAAGATTCATCCACGAAGAAACACGTGCTTCTCAGAAATAATGGGTAAAGGACATCACCTTTAAAATATATCTTTTATACCATCTTTCTTGTTAAAAGAACAACTGCGCTATTTCCTGTTTAAAGGAACAACTCCGCAGTATTTGTCAAAAGACGCCAATTCCCTATACTAATAAGAAGCTAGCCTTCACAACACGTCACCAGGACTCTTTCTATTAGTTGGTTCTTACACTGTTGACGAGGGGAGAAAAAGGCAAGGGGTATGTCATATATAAACTGTTGTGCGTATGTTTAAGGCATCCGGGATCCAAACATCTACACCGGGATCCAAACTCCCACCCACAAATCGGTCAGTGCCACAAACTGGCAGTCACAGTCTAGCACAGCATAAAATAACTTACATTAATATCACAAGTGTGAGTTATATAAAACATTTAATTAGAATATGTATAACTAATTAACAGGTGTCATTTAAATAAACTGTGTGTGGATAAACAGCTATCAACAGTTCTCTTTATTTATATTAATTATACCGTTTTAATTAGTGCTCGAACACGGAGCTATAGACAGCTGATTAAACGGTATCTTTTCCGTACAGTGACGATAGGCGCTCGATCAAGGAGCTATAGAAAACCTAAACATCATCACAGCATTATTCTATCAGGAAATTAATCCGAAGTGTTTCAATCTACGCCCAAAGCTGGGTGATTGATTCCATAGTGTTTACAATGTTAATACACAAACATACTTTTCAATATAATTACATACAAAACATAAAAGGTGAACTTTGTTTTTATTTATGTCTTCATTGGTGTACACATTTGTCTTATTTTGTAATGACCGTATGCAAGAGTGTCACATCCATTATATACTATATATTGTATAAAATATAGCGTTTGTTATCTCCAGGGAAAGTGCAAGTTTATTCAAGGAGATATTGTACAAATGATGTTTATCACTTCTTATCATAGATATATTGGCGTAGTGTAAGATCCCCTGTTTTAATCATTTTTTATAATGGGCATGTTTAATTTTCTATTTGAGAGTTGTTTTTGACACACCCTTACCTACTTTTTTTCCCTCAAGACTCTCCTTTTAAATGGAATAAAGCTTCGGTCTAAGTCTTACAAACTCTCGAATACACTCCCATTCATCTCATCCCTCATTTTACTTAGAGCTTTTTTTTATTGCATGCATTGTGTAAAAATGTGTTTCTAGATAGTCTGAAGTGTCAAATCTGTCCATATTATCAAACATATCCACATACACATTTTCTGTTTTCAGTTCGTAACAGAAGGAGTCTGTGTCTGTGAATAAGAGATTTGAATTTCGTCCATATTTACTTTTAACATAATTATAATGGAAGTTATACATGATAACCTTGCTTATATCTAAGATTGAAAAGACTCCATAGATAGGCTTATTCAAAAGTAAGTTTATTTTTCTCATTTGAATCCCAACTAGCTCTTCAGTGAAGATCGTATAAGCAATAAATTCTGGCGAAGCAATGCGCTTCTTCAGTTTTATTTCATTGTTTGTTAATTGAACTTCCATTTAATGCCATCTAGTGAAGAAATTTGGTATTTATAATTTCTCAATATCTTCTGTAGTAGTTCTAGTAGTACATATAAATAGTATTAAAAATTGTAGCTATCACTACTCACACAATAATTTAATTATACTAATGGGGTAGGATAAGGAAAGTATATATATATATATATATATATATATGAGAGGGGTAGTTGCATCCGCATTTGTGTGAAGGGAGAGTTTGAAATAATGTAGGGAAAACCCCCTCATTTTAATAAGTAATAGTGAAATATTTGAATAGTAAATGGTTGCTATATCTTTTCTTTTAACTAAGGCTTTAAACCAGAATAACATAATTCCAGGTGATTATTATTTATATTAATATTAGTATAATTTGTTAATCATGATTTTCGTGCGCGCAACGCCAAGAGGAAGATGGTACGGGGTGTAGGTAACACCACGTGATCATGCAGAGAGCTTCTTACTCCTAGTTTTAGCGCCTGCGCAGCGTCCGCTACTCGGGTAAAGTCAGCTGAACTACTTAACATTTCGAGGAAACAGTCTCTTTTTTCTTGTTAGTGTTAGTGGAGCAATGATGTGCTTGTAGGACTCATGAGTGGCGCTGGTTTCCCGGTTAAACAGGGTATGTGTAATTGCACTTTTATAGGTGGCGGAGGTTATGTGGTGAACATGTTTGTAGCCATGGTACACTGTGGTCACTCCATCATCTAATTCTGGTGGAGGAGGTGTGAATCGAATCCCTCCTAGTGGAACCTTTTCTTAATTAATTTGTAGACGTTTAGCCAGAAAGGGTGTTTGTAACTCATCTGGTTATGTAGGTGAAGGTCATGGTTCGAATCTCCTCTTAGGCATACTGTTACTCTCGTGTTTTGCTCGTCTGTTGAGAACGAGGAGATCATGGTTTGAACCTCAGCCAGTGGCACTGAGGGTTATTTTTTTCCCCACGCAATTGTATATTATGCATTTCCTCACCCCTATCATATTAGCGTATAACCTAAGACACATAGCCTTCCAGACATCAACATTGAACATCTTCAGATCACATGAGTCCTTTACCGGTGGTCAGTATCTTACTGACTTGACATATGAACATATTTAATTTGTTTGGTAGAAAGAACAGAACTATAGTATGATTCTGCTAGGAAGAGCAGACAGATAGTCTGCAGATCACACGAGTCCTTTACCGGTGGTCAGTATCTCACTGACTTGACAAATGAATATATTTAATTTGTTTGGTAGAAAGAACAAATACAAACTTTTTTTTTTGCAATCAACATTGCAGTAGGAAGTATAGTTTAAAACACAAACTTTCTACTCCGTATCTATCATATCACGGACTTTCCGTATGAATACACTTAAGTTGTTTGGTAGGAGGAACAGTTTAGAATATTCACACATGACTCTTGAAGTAATTGTGCTTTTCGGTCAAAACCCTACTATAGGATTCCTTTACCGTAGACAACAATCAAATCGTTAATGGCACTTAACACAGCACTTTTGACGTAATAATTAGGAAGCTGACCGGTATTGAACATGTACTGAATGCCCTGGGGCCCCGGAAAATTAACAGCCAAATGCTATCTTCGATAGTTTCTTCACTCATGAGTAATCAGACTTCAAATTTACAACATTATACACTGCACCAACGGGAACACATTAAAATCATGAACGATGGGTGGAGGAATAAATTAGCCTTACCACCCAGACCTAGTAATGACAAGGGCCCCCCGTGGAATAACTCACATAGGCGTACTGAACCAGTGCCAGCCAATATGTTCAGCCACCTAGCAGGGCCCTGGATGTGGATAGGGGGTCAATGAAAATCACAGCGAGACATTGCCAATAGTTCACACTTTATGTTAGACAATCGCCAAGAGATGATACTCCCTCCTTCCTCACGGGCCGGCACGTCGCGGGAGGAGTGCCTGAGACTGCACGCTCTCCTACCCAAAACCCTTGGGGCACACATTAATGGGCACACATTCAAATCATAAACCCATGATCCACTGTGGTGACCTCTGTCTCAGGGGTGGAATGCGGGGGGCGGAATTAACCGGATGTGGAAAGTAGGTTAATTGACATCACAATACACACTGTCTCGTATGGTCTCGGGGAGATGGGATATGTGGATGGGGGAACTAACCGGATGTGGAAAGTAGACTAATTGCTAGCCTGGGAGCTGTTACAGGTGGGCATACACGCTACTTAGCGGTATTAGATGAAAAGCCTTTTAAATGAAAAGAAAAAGTTGTCATTAAATTCCAGGACATTCTTGACAGATATTCAAGAAATTTTGAGGTCATCATGTGAATAAAATTAAATAATTCTATATTTGTACTGGATAAATATTTATTTATTTTGGTCAAAAATGTTTTGCCATAAAAACAGTAAAAACACTGGCCTTTTCTCGCGTCCTCTTCTATCCCACCTTAGGAGCATGAGAGATTCAAGAACTCAAAGATTTGAAGGGTCAATCTCTAATAAAATAATATCCCAAATGAAATTATATATATATATATATATATATATACACACACAGTATATTAGGGTGTCCCAAGATACAAGGGATTTTTTTTGTAAAGTCTAATACGCATACCCTCTATTTTTTTTATTTCACCTCAGTAACTTAAATAAAACGTATCATTGTAATAAAATAACGGTAATCCGTGCCGACTTTATGTAAAACTTGAACGTGAGATCTTGTACGGGGAATACTATGGAAATATTGTAAAATGTATGCTTCCTTCATGGGTCGGGAAATTTTCTCTATGTAAATTTGCCACAATTTTTAATTTGGTTTCTTCGTCCACATCATCATCAAAAAGTGCTAATACTGCTATTCATCAGTCAAATACCATAAATGCTGGAGAAATTTCTGTAAAGCAGCTTTTGAGATACTTTCATTCACATTTTCGTAAGCTTTCAAAGATTTCAAAAAGCACAAATCTTGGTAGGGTGCTTTAACTGCTAAAATGCATTGAAGCCTTGGTTTAACGTAGATTGTTACGATAAACAAGCAGACGTCTAACAGTGCTTTCTTATCCTCTGTGTTTAATTCCAGCTGAGAACTAAATAACGATAGTTTTAGGGAGTAAATCGCTCGGGCCACCCAGCTAACTTGGTGCATGGCACCCAGAGGTTTGATTTTTTTTTCTGCATCTACATCTAAAAATACCATAGAAAGTTGGATCAACTCTCGATAGTCCTCTCTGACCATAACATTTTTAAGTTCAGCGCGGTAAAAGTCAAACAAATTTTCAAGTTCAGGTACGGTTCTGAACAGTTCCACTGTTTCTCTATAGCACTGTATTTTAGTGGGATCGATGTTTTTCCAATTCTCTTTGAGCTTTTTAAATAGTGTAATATCGGGGCTTGTTGTCACTTGTTTAATTTTCACTTCGAATAGGGCCTTTAATACCAGTTCGTATACATGATGGCGGCAAGCGAAAAAAAAAACACATTTCCCTATAAAAAAATTTCTCGAGGAGAATACAAGCACCATTAGAACTACCTGTATTCGAAGCCGTAGTATCACAACAGAGAATTTGGACTTTGTTTTCGAGATTCCAATCTATGATCGCCTTCTATATAGCTTGCGCCTGTTCTTTGCCTGAAGAATTATCCAGTCTCGGCACATGAGAGTTGTTATTTAAGTCTAACTATAGGCAAGCATTCTTCTTTCAATTTTCGGGCACTCAAAGCAGGCAACAGTTTGCCATCCCAATGTAAGGTCACTACATCCGGTACCTCGTTTTGAAAATCAATTTTTATGTTTTCCACGCGTTACTTCCGTTTTTATGTTCGGATTCTTTAAATCGAAGACTTAACTATCGGAAATTTGAAAATGTTAAATCCAAGTGCATCAATAGTAGCTTCAAGAATAAATACAGAATCTCGCATACTTAACTGACACCTGTCTAATGCAGCAACTAACTTTGAAGTTAATAGTGATTTACTTGTCCCAGGTTCTGAGCTTTCGATCAAGGTTAGGGAATCTTCTGAATCCATATTTTCACTAGAATTCGAAGAGGAATCTTCTTGCAATGGTTCGTATGATGCCGAGGATGTTGAAGCGAAAACATATTTCATTCGCCGATTGTCTTCTTTGACAGCTCGAAGTGGTGCCCTTTCCTCTTTTTTGGCCAGTTTTTTATCCACTCCACCTAAGTGGCCGGGTCGGACCGGTTCTCTTTGGCGCTGCACGAACATCCTATCTTCCTATATTTTCATTAATTGAAGTGCATCAGCATGTGCAATGTCGAACAAATTGTCTAAATTACTTACAAATTCTTGTTAACGCCGCTTGAATACGTCTTATAATTTATTTACTCTTTTTTTGTAAATCTCTCCAAACTTGATACATGTTTAACAAGCTTCCTCACACAATTTGGCAACGATTTGGTAGATATGCGTGCCTTTTCTCAAGAGATAATACATTCGCGAATAGCGAGATTTGCACTTAATTTAACACTTAAATTCACTTCTCGAATATTGTAAAACAAAACTGCGAGAACTGGTCCATTATACGAAAGTTTTGAATTCGTTATTTGATGTTTTATGTTCCCTATTAATAATATCACTTTTTTAGAACCACACAATTCCACTGCCATGTTCTGTTCACTGATTAAAAACCATACAAACATTTACTAATTAAACAACCTGGAATTATAAGCACATTGACACGCAGAAGTGCGCTGTCCTGAGTAAACTAGTACTAACACGTTTCACGGGTTGCGCAATCTCACTGTCGAAGCATTCCAAAACCTTCCTTTTTCTTTTTTCTTTTATCTTTACCATTTGCAGCTGTTGGGTGCTCCGCTACAGACAAGTGTCGTCAGCGTTCGCTCGCTTAAGTACACATGTACTGACACATGTTTAGATGAAAGTCGGCATGGGTTGCCGTGGTTCAAATTACATGAAACTTTACATACAATTGTTTTGACATAAAAGGAAAAAGATAAGAGGGTATGCGAAAAAAACAATTTTTTGGGACACCTTTATATATATATATGTATATATATATGTATATATATGTATATATATATATATAATACTCCTGTTTAATATTAAAGTCTTTGATTTTGGACACTCTAGTCAATATTTATATATTTTTGAATTGTCATTGTATATCGACTGTTACTTTGGAATCCAATAAAATATACTGTTGTTCTCTTGACGCTCTCTGACTATCATCTCTCAAAAAAGTTGGTTACAATATTACTACCAAAATTCTTGTTTCGATCAAATGTTTTAAGAAAAATCAGATAGCTGCTTCTGAGTTTATCGGTCAGAAGCGCAAAAATAAATAAATTTCAATTTCCTTTATTACATTTCTGACCAACAGTTGCCAGACATGTAACGGATCAGCACTGAAAAATATACAAGATGACAACATGTAGAATAATTACACAGGGAAATAATAATTATTTCTAAACAAACACTTTAACTAGAAAATGGAGACACTAAATCCATTCAGTGAAGTAAAAAGATTAATATATATATATATGAAATTATTTATATATAACCAATCAAAAAGAAAAGTACTTTTTATTTATTTTAAGGAATAACATAATTTAATTACTTAATTGTAGGAGAGTCACTTAAATAGCTCTCTGAATTTGTCTCTTCCGTTATGACAAAAGTAAATTCAGCAAATCTATTGTTTGCACTACAAATACAACTGCTTAGAGGCTTGTAAGATTTTTTGGATTTTGTGAGGACCGAAAAGGGACGGGAATAAGTTTACTTACTTTGTTTAGAACCACGTCTTGCTACTCATTTGGGTTATACGCCTATATAGTATTATTATTATTATTATTATTATTATTATTATTATTATTATTATTATTATTAGCACCGCGTCTTAATACCCGTTTGAGTTATACGCACTTACGATAATGTGTAATGGTAGGGTGATTGTGAGATTGAAATGGAGGACCTACAGTTTAACGTGGAATCCGAACCATGGTGGAGGCCTGGCATTCCCCACATTCACAAGTTGTGATTATACGCCTATGTACTAATTACACTAATATGTTAGGGATTAGAAAGGTTTAATTTAGAGGAAGTGAACCCACGTTTGTGTCAAGGAAGAGTGAAAAACTGTTTAGGAAAGCACACCCTCAGTGCACCCGAATGGGATCGAACTTCGATCTTCTCATATTTGGCAGTCTAGTCTAACACGAGAGAAGCGCGTTAGATCATGCGGTCACCGAAGCGGGTATACATATACTCGTATGTTCAAGGTCAAATCTACAAGAAATGTTTCTATGATAAATATGAACTAAACAATAGTAATACAAGATAAAGTTAATGATTCAATATTTCGTACCTTAAGTTCATTTTTACAAATTAACTTTTTTTTACAGACTCAATTTTAGGTCCAATTTTGTATTTCCTCTCTGGGAGAATTTATAATTTAATTAAAACAAAAGTGTAGAATAAAGCATGTGAAGAAACACTGTCAAAAAGTTGTGTGTGTTGAAACAAATAACAGTCACATAAATTAACAACGTTTCGATGTGATAGTTAAGACTATCTAATCCCAAATTGAAAATTAACGGGACTCTAAAATAAAATCACCTAGTAGAACGAACCATACTATAAACCTTTGAAAATTATGTGCTCCAAGTCACCATTTTGATTTTTAACGAGTAGTTTTATTGAATAGTGGCACTATATTACGTTTGTGGTTTATTTTCTTTCTTTTATCCATGCCTCGTGTCCTGCCCGCTACATTAATGAGGTTGGTAGGAGGAAGCAGGCGCGGATTCAGGTGGGGGTCAAATAGTCAGGTGACCGCCATGAAAGTTAGAAAATCGCTACAAAAACAAAATGAAAGTTCAAATTTTAGTAAGAAAATACAACACAGATAAACTATATACATATTTTTTAAAATCTTTTTACGCGCAAACACCTCTTAAGCCGGGTTCACACGTGTGTCATTCGTACACGTTTATTCAATGTTCGATATGACTCACGCAAGTGTGGAAAACATATTCGTTTTCATGTACGAATATTTGTCGTGCATAGGGAGTAACGAACATTGTTCCGCTTGGAGACGGTAGACTGCCACACATCAAAGAAGACTAATAATCTGCTGAGAGCATTTCATCCATGAATACCGAATATAGAGTATGTGTGTACAGCAGGGGTGGCGGAACTGTTGGGGGACTCTGACCCCTGGAAATAATTGACCCCTTCATGGAATAAATTCCCCCCTAGATATTTCAAATCCTCAGATATCATCAAATATAAAACTGGAAGATGGCCTTAAAATAAAACACCAAACGACTTCTAAATGCATTTTGTTGTCAAAAATTTGCCGGAGAAGACCGCTTCAAATAACTACTAGACTAGAGGCATCTAACTTGTAGAAAAAGTCAGTGAAGGAAAGCACTAAATAGCTTCCAAGGTCATCCAAATTTCAAAAATATCTAGGGGAGAACACCTCCAAATAGCTTCTAGCTGCATGTCATTTTGAAGAATTTTCAGGCGAGGACCCCCCCAAATAAGCTAGTTTCTGAAATGATTTAATTTTCAAAATTTTATTGGTGAAAGACCACTTCAAAGATTATCTTATAGAGGTATATAACTATCGTAAAAAATTAAGGTGAGGATCACTCTAAATAGCTTTGAGGGGCATCCATATTTCAAAAGTTTCTAAATGAGGAACACTTTAAATGGCCTATGAATGAATCTTTTTTTTTTAAACAAAGCGAAAATTTCTCATAGATTATATAATGAACTTTTTTTTCAATTGGTAGAGGGCCACTCCAATTAATTTATAAAAACTATCTTATTTTAAAAAATTGGAGAGGATGACCACGGTTTAAAACTTACATAAGGTCAAATATGAATGAGAAACTATTAAATGGCTTTAAGCATACATCTAACATTGTAAGTAGCTATGTTATTTAAAATTACGATCTCCTCTCCCCCCCTCCTATGAAAATGATCTGGATCCGCCCCTGGGAAGAAGGCATAGCTTTAGAGAAAGTGTTTCGGGGTTTGTGTGAGGGGAGAGTGCGAAACCATTTATGGAAACTTTCCCCAGTACCCCCGACTGGAGTTTGAGCCCCGACCAAACCTTTAAGCCATTGGAAAATAGGCACGACGAGATTGACTTATGTAATTGACTATCCACCGGCACAACTAAGCTTATAGCGGCATTGGGAAACAAACAACTCATGTTTGATATGAAATGTAGCGCTAACAAATATTGCATTTAATTGTGAGTAAATATAAATAATAATTTAAAATTTTCACTAGTCTACCCTTAAGGATTGGTATTCATACCATGACCGATCCTACCATGACTAAGCCTGTGTTAGCCCATAATTTTCACTTTAGAATCAAATCCGAGTCTTGGCTGATTGACTCGAATCGAATTCGAATCGAATTTCACCCCTAATTTGTTTTTGTTGAGTCCGAATTAAATCTCATGCCTATACATTGTTTTAGTTGAATCCGAATCGAATCTTATGCTTAAAAAAAATAGGATAGAATACTTTACTTTAAAAATATAGGTTCAGATCTGAATCTAATAATTTAGTTTAAGCTTATTATGATAATGTTTCAAATAAAATGTGTGTTAATATCTTACTATGTTAAGTCCCTCAGTCTAATCCAAAAATAAAATATTTAAAAAAAATGTTGATATATATTTTAGACACATTCTAGGGTTATTAAAAAAATATAATTCCTTTACGATCTGGAACTCAATAATTTATCTATTAACTCTATCACGTAACTGGTTTCCGGTTTAGTTTTATTAACTTGTTAAGTATGAATTGAGGGGCCCGGGGCAAAAACCAAAAACATAATAACCCTCATTTGGTGATAAAATATGTTAGCAGTGATTTCTGGTTGCTTACCACTTGAACTACAAGTTGTTTTTATAGTCAGTCAAGAGTTTGAGGATAACTAATATCCATGAATATTTTACTTATTTTACATAGCTAGATTTCAAGATTTTATATACGTTTAAATAGTGAAACTATCCCATCAAAATCAATTAGGGTTATCATGTTTTTGCCTCGACTCTCTCAATTAGTGATTATAATTTGGAGCTAAGCCCATCGAATCCGAATCTAGGATTTATTTAGATTATAAATTTTAAAGTGTTGATAAGGTTTAACTATGACCTTAGCTTAAAAGTTACACCATCATGGAAACAAGAAAGGTTGGCTTGATACCTTTCAGGCAAAATGGATGGTAGATTTACCCAAGTGCGAGTAAGGCCTAGTTAGGTAATTTAAGAGGTGTACCGAATATACTAGTGTCAGGATGCCTCAAGCTATAGCATTCTACACTCAATGGTTTTGTTATTATATTTGTTACCTTTTTCACATGCCCGAATTATATTCTATGGTTAAAAGACAACTACTGTCCCCATTAATAAGTAGGTATAGTAGTCGAATATTAATATTGGGACTTCTATTTGATCTCGAGTGATGCTAAGATAGAGAGTCGAACTTGAACTTTTCATAGGTTCTTAAATTATTATTTTAAAATGCATTTTATACCCGTCTTTCTAGAATTTTTTTGTCAATGTCGGATACTTATATTCCTTTGTATTTATTAATACATGGACAACTTTTAACTTGTAATTTTTTATTTAATAATTTTATAATGGTAGTAACTATTAAATAAAATAATTAAAGAACTGGAACCAAACCTGTAACCTAATTAAGAACAAAAAAATAACCCGAACTTTTTTTTATCTAACCAGAACCAGAATAGAAACTTTAAAATGTTTACTGGAAGAATTGGAACAAGAACCAGAACCAATAAATATTTCGGTTCGAGTCCTTGATGTTAACGAATATATTAAATATGTGTGTGTAAGTTCGTCTTATCAAACAATATACAAATATTTAAGCGCTATGGTTGGATGTGCGTTCTGTACTACACTAATCTTTGTTCACTGATATACCAATAATTTGGTTTAAAAATCACACGTTAAATGCCTAAACAACATAATTCAAATTTAGGTCACGTTTGTTTGGGCATGCGACAGTAGAACTAAGATTGTGTGACCGAGGATCACTGCTCTTACATTATTTCTCTTAGCTTAATAGGACCTAACTTAACTGGGCCTAACATCATCGGAGTTAAACTCACCAGAGTTTTACTATACATAGCACTATTAGAACTAAAACAAATTTGTCACATTTATTCCTTTCCAAAAATACAAAACCTCCTCAACTATTCAGGAAGCTGTTCATCAATGCTGGGTCATGTTCATAGAGCACTCATAAGACCCAGTAACATTTGATTTTGTTTAGTGATTTAATACCTTTTTAAAAAGAGGGTATTTTATCAAGTTGTATTTTTACAATGCATCTCTCACCTGACTTCTTAGATCAATAGTTAGTGTGTCTACTGAAACAAGAGTTCGGGTTTCTACTCCCCAAACAAGCCTAAAATGCATCACACGGAGTTCATTATAAAATTACACACCACATAAAGACGTCACATCTACATCTATTGGAATAAGATCAGTTAAGGTGGGGATATAGGGATCAAGAGAAAAGGACAGCGTTTTTGCAGTTTTTATAGTGTAACATTTTTTTGGGGCCAAAATAAACAAGATATTTGCTCCATTAGAAATATAGAGGTTAATTTCCTTCCCATGGTAGTATCTTACTGTTCTTGAATATTGGACAAGGGTGTCCTGAAATTTAATGACAACATTTTTCCTTCATTTAAAAAGTTTGTCGTTTAATGGTGAAATGTTCTTGACAGATATTCAAGAACTGTTGATATCAACATGCAAATAAAATTAAACTTTCTTTATTTTGGCCAAATAAATGTATTACTAGAAATTCAAAAAACATTGCACCCTCACATCTCCATCTTAACCTTTTGTGTGATAATTACCAGAAATAAATTATATATGTGGTTTTTAGCTTTCCTTGAGTTCAATTAAAATTTAACTAGTTTGATTAGACCTTTCGTAATTTTATTTAAAACTCACAAACTTCTATAAAATAACCTTAACTGTTCAAAAAATCTGTATAACTTAAGTCATCAGTGATAGTTATATTCATTGGACCCAATTTTACTGGTTTTCAAAATGATTTATCTTAAACTTTGAATACATAATGCAATGAGGTCCACCAAATAATGTTTGTTTGGACGTCGAATGCTTAAGTACGTGTTGTATACGTAAACAAATATGAAGTGACACATGGGATGGCTGCTCAAAGGTCGTGTGTGTCCAGGGTGTGTGTAAGAACCTTGGACATGTCGTTTACTGTTTTAATCATTGTGGTATCACAAAACAATCACAGTGTAGATACGATAAGTTACTTGAGGGCACTGATCTATTTATTTAATTATTTACACTCAGTTACAGACTGTGGAAACTTCTAGAGTTTCGTATGCGATAATAGCATTGCTCTTTGCCTCTCCTAAGGTTTTATATACAGTTTTTTTTAACATACAATTAATATTGAAACGCTAGATGGTAGTTAATACCAGCATTTTCTTGTTTTGACGTCTTACCTTCCATTTTAACAGCGAGCATGAATATTTGGAAATAGGAGTTAAAAGAAAATACTTCTCTCATAAGATTGGGATGGACATCTCGAGGTTTTGCAAATCTCTCTTCCAAGTAGTACCTTGTATTAACACCTCACCAGAGGTGCACTACTGTAGCTATGAGTCACTCCACCGACCCCCTTCCCCCTCCAATACTTCACATATCACAGAGTCCTTACATTCCACAGCCAGCCACCACCCCTAATCTTTTCAACTTTGTTGCTTGCTACTCAACAAAACACACGCTATCACCAATGTACTCTCCAAGGAGTGATGCCGAGTTTTGAGCCAAAATCTCAGGGTTTCATATAATTACATCCAAAGTCAAAGGGCAAGGGCTTGAATTCCTTTCAAAGTATATATTTTCTGATCTACAGTAGGAAATTATTAATTACAGTATATTTGATCTACAGTAGGAAATTATTAATTACAGTATATTGTGACATATTTATTTAGTTTATCTATTTTTGTATAAATATTCATAAACATATTTTCTTATCGATATTAAAATATATATATAGCCATTTCTTTTAGTTTTTTCAATGACATAGTTTTTACGGTCACTACTTACGCTCATTGGATATAATATGGTATAAGGAAGTTATAATTAAAATTAGCGCACCACAATTCGTTTGTACAGAAGATAGAATAACCAAAGTGAAAACATTTTGTTCCAGGTGATAGGCTATTAAAAAAAATTGGAAATATTTTTATAAAAAAAGTGGCCAAGTTATGAGAAAAATTGCAATTTGTCAAATTTTATTTCTATTAAATAGAATGTACATACTGCACGCCTATCTCACAAATAGGGCCTACTGTTAACTTTTTGAACACCATACTAAGAAGAACATTGCATTCTATAATCTAAAAAATAAAATCTGAATTAAAAAACTTTGTAAGCCATGTGTCTATTCAAAGTTATACATTGATTATTAAATGATTATAAACCATCTAGAACTAAGTTTTTTCATTTTTGTTGCTACGGTCAGCACACAGGTTATTAACGGCTTAATCTGATTGGGTAGATATGAGGAATGTAGATAAGAGGAGGTGAACCCGCATTTGCTTTAAGTTAAGATGGGAAAAGCAGAGTATCAGGGGTTCATACAAGGTCCCCCCAAGTAGTTTTCGGAATTATATGTATAACCCTAAATTTAAGGGTAAAAAGAGAATGAATCGATTTGATTAAAATTCACTCTAACGAGTTTGAGTTAATTTTATATCTGTACATTGTTTATCATTATAAACAAGATGCAAATTCTCATTTTCTCATGAACATAACTTTGAGGGTACCTTAGACGAGGGAAGCTTTAAAATTTTCATAATTTCCCACAACTATTTGAAATAATAACTTATCGCTGTAATGTTGAAATACTATTAAAGGTAAAAGTATTTTTTTAAATGTATTTTTATAAAACTAAAAGTTCTGAGCTATAAAAAAAATATAAACATTATACTTTTTAATCCACGTCTTTGAAAATGAATTTTATCCTTATCTTCTTTGTGTGACAAAGATGTTTCTCTTTTCCCGATTTTTCTTTAACAGTGTTCCTAGCTCCTAACGCCATAGTGTGAGTAACGGTGAGTATTATTTAATTTATGATATTTGGTGTATTGTTTCTACAACAATGTATAGACATATTATATCGTTTCACAAATCTTACGAGTTTTTAGTAAATGCCTATTTTTAAGATAAAAGCTGTTACGTTCCTTTTTTGGAACACAACCTTTCAATAATAAATTATTTATAATAATGTTAATGATAGTCTAACAATGTAACT
>CABFOW010004641.1:34979-45621 GCA_902141385.1 Timema californicum | reverse complement strand
CAGAGAGAGTGTAGATAAAGCTTTTCTCCATTAAACCTGCAGTTCCCTCAGCAATGATATTGGGTGTAGATGACTATTGTGTATTGTTTGCTTTGTTTCCGAACATGGGGTTCTGCGTTCATTCAGTTGAACCAGAAAAAATAGTATCACAAGAATTGATGATTATGATTATTATTGGCAACGCGTCTTACTATCCATTCTGGCTATACGCACTTACACTAATGTGTAATGGTAGGGTGATTGTGAGATGAAATTGAGGACCAACAATTTAGCGTGGGATCCGAACCACGGTGGAGGCCTAGCATTCCCACATTCAAAAGTTGTGATTACTACATGTTTTGTCAGAGGTGAAGGAAGGGTTTGGGCAATCAGATAAATACGTGCTGGGACCGAGGATTGAACCCCGGACCCCAGCACAGAAGTCTGACACCTTACCCCTGGACCACCAGGTCACCAAAAGTGATGATAAAGGAGCCAGGCTGTAGTATGATTTTGGTAGGAATAACAGTATAAGTTAGTTACTAAAGTTACTAAATAAATTTTAATTTATTTATATTAAGTCACGTTATCTGCAGCTGTCACGTTTGATGGATATTATAAATACATAGTCTATTGAATAGCTCAATTAATGATCTATTAAAATGTTATCAATGTTGCCCGCAAAGAGATACCATGGAATTTTCTAAACCGTTTTCCCAACCAAAATCAAGATATAGTTTCAAGTAGCTTTATATACCCCTTGTAAAGAGAAAGTATTGTGATCGTCATGATATTTTAAGAGATTTCGACGTTTGATAACCCCCTGAAAACTAAAAAGTGGTTTTCGCAATGATGTTTGTCCTTCCGCCTGGAGCCTGAACCATTATACTGATCGGGATAGAACTGGCTATCAAGGGTTTGCATAATGTTCCCCCGAGGAGTTTTGGAATTGGAATTTTAACCTTGAAATTAAGGGTAGGTTACTGAAGAGCAAAATAAGAAAGAATTTATTTATTTCAAGTCCGGTCTAACAATTTCGATTAAATTTTGTATCCAGGCTTTGTTTAATATTACATAGAAAAGGGTAACTCTCATTTTCCCATGAAAATAACTTTGAGGGTACTTTACACAAATGGAAATTTCAAATTTTGATCATATATTCGTAACTATTTAATATAGGAAATAACTTATTATTGTAAAATTGTAGTACGTACTATCAAAGATACAAATCTTCAGTTTGAAATACATTTTTATAAAACCAACAGATTCTGAACTATAAACACATTTTTTTAAATAAAGGTCTTTGAAATATGAAATTGATGGTCAAACTTTTTTTGTGACAGATGTTTTCTCAATGTTTCTGTAACAGTGTATATTATTTCATTTATTTACCTTGACTGAGTGTTTGTGTCAAAATATACATTATTTTGTCTCCCAAATCTTACGAGCTTTTAGTTTAATGCATTTTTAAGATAAAAGAGAAATTCTTTACGATGCACCGTAGTATTTATTTTTTAATGTTTTGGCTATTTTCCAGAAAGGTGCACGTTTTGAACAATAATAGCTAAATGGGGGAGTGGGGAATGAAAACCACGAGGATCAAGTTATATAAAATGTAAATGCCTCGCATCAAAATATCGTGTTTCACACACCAAAAACGAGACAATACGACAATTTTTGTTTTGCAAATATGTTTCCCCACATTGTCGTATTAAGCGGATCCTAAACAAATGACAAAGTGACAAAATATATTTACAAATATATCAGACAAATTGATAGCTCATCTGGACTTCACCACTTGTTTAGTTTACCGGTGACGGTGATATCGGTGTCGGTGTTTGAATCCCGATAAGGTGTTTTCCTAAATGGTTTCCCGCTCTACATTCACGCGAATGTATCAACACTTAGTATAACTCATCCTTCCTCCTCCTCATACTATTAGTGTATATTTTGTGGGTGTAGGAGCCTTACTGCCCATCCAACTCATACATATATTTTGTATCAATGGGAGAAGGTATGAGGAAGGAGGATTTAGAAGACATGTATTAACATGAGTGGGGGGAGAGTAGCAAACAATTTGGGGGGGAAATCCTCACTAAGCCCTGCCGGGATTATACCCCCACCTTCCAGTTACCTGCAAACCAAGTTAGACGAAACTGACGCCTTAACCTCTTACAGCCAAGACAAACTACCGTGAGTGTACTACATAGGTCCTCAAACCTCTTACATGCCAAGACAAACTACCGTGAGTGTACTACATTAGTCCTCAAACATCTTACAGCCAAGACAAACTACCGTGAGTGTACTACATAGGTCCTCAAACATCTTACAGCCAAGACAAACTACCGCAATACGCCTAACTTTAATGAACATGAGGGGAAGAATATTTTTAAATTTGTCATTGAATATAATTTTACAAAAACACTTAATTATTACTCACAACGAGGCGTATGCGAAGGATTCGCTTGTTTCCGGTTTGTGTTGATGACGTCATCAACGGTCACGTCACAGAAAAGAACATGAAACCAGAGTCCCGTATCTGAATATTATGTACCTTATTTATTCAATTCCTTTTTAAAATTGAAAACAAATTCAGTGGCCGCATGGCCTAAGGCGCTACTTTCTCAATAAACTAGACTTCCCAAGACAAGGAGATCAGGGTTCGATCCCAGTCGGGTGTAATGAGGGTTATTTTTCCTAAATGGTTTTCTACACTTCCTTCACGCAAATGAGGATTCACTTCCTCTAAATTCAATCTTCCTAATCCTTATCTTATTAGTGAAAATAGTGCATACACGTATAATCAGAATGGGTAGTAAGACGCATTGCTAAAAACAAACGTTTATATTTATTTTCTTCTGTTTTTTTAACCTTCACATTTTTTCATAATCTTCCATTTTCAGATAATAACAAAATGCTCACACTTCAAAAATTGTTCGCTACCCACCAAAGTTTTATCGAGAACCATAGTTTTGGATACCAATGTTCAAGAGGCTCATTTAGGTCCGGTTAAAGAGTATAACCGCGTCAATAAAAGTCTACACAAACTCCTAATGTACTCATATATAGGCAACCTGGAACAAACCCGTTGTGGAGGTTAGGTATGCGCTTGATGTAATTAGCATAGCAATGCCCATGTATATCACGTGACGGCGAGGCATCGATTACCGAAGTAGGTTAAGTCAAACCTGCTTGGCCAGACTCAAGAGTCTCATTGCTATACAAAGCAACTAATCTGGCAGATCTAAAAGCTGCCACGCATTCAAGTACAAAAAACTGCGTGGTCGGGCTGTCATCTGTGTCAACCATCGGTGCTACTGAGAGGAGACTAGCCTACAGCGTAGAGAGAGAATGGGAAAACCACAGAGAAGTAACCGTGTGTAAGGAGATACAGTGCATCTGCCTGATACTCGAACCCAGGCCTTGCTGTTAACGGCAACCAAGAGTACCGCTAGTGTTTTTGCCACATTTGTCATTTTAGCACTTAAAGCTATTATTTAATTAGATGTTAGCTAGGCTAATTGCATTATTATTTTGTATCCATATAGGCCCTATCTAAAAATAAATGAGAAATGCAATCTTGTTGTATAGGTAAACAATAACTATACAAAATTTAATCAAAATTATTAAAGCTAATTTTTATAGAATCTATTTTATCTCTTTTTTGGCCTTCAGTAAACTACCCTTGATTTTATGGCTAGATATCTAATTGCAAAAACCCCTTGGAAGGACTTTATGAAAACCCTAGATACAAAGTTTCAGCCCGATCGGTTAAACGGTTTCAGCTTTAGTCCAAGAAGAAGAAACACAGAACGGTGGCATAGCGAAAACTGCATTTTCTGTTTCAGATGGTCATGAAACATTGACATTATCAAAACCTCGAGTGGATTTGTTTTACAATCACAATACTTCTCTCTCCGAGCGGTCGATAAAAATCAATAAAGCAAATCCATCATATTTAATTATAAAGTTTATACCCACAAAAGTTATGAATTGAAGTTTTCTTTAATCCATCTGACTATTTGTGAACTCGTGTGCAAGATTTCAATGATGTGAAGTCAAAGTAAATAAACAGCATAGAGCCGAGACGTGTGTGCTGAATCTAATCGACAAAATTAATAAAGTTGTCCTCTTAGAACTTGATTAAAAACAAACTCGTAACGTTGAAGGAACGAGACGAAAACAAAGACTTTTCCAATCCACCACTATCCCAAATTACTTAAACAGAACCCTCAGATTTCTTTCATTCGAGAAACAAAAGCAATCCCGGTACTACTATAATAATGAATATTATATTTGAGCAATCCTGTTTCCAACATGGCTACTCTCTCTCCTTTCAAGTTGCCGTGCAAATTAGGGCCCCAAACAGATTGCGAGCTGTGGGTTTAATTAAGCAAAGCAAACCATTTTCGTAATGGCTGTTGCTTGGATTGGATTAATTCTATCCCTATATATACATGTATATATACAAATGTTATCTCCTGAAAGCAATACTTAGATAAATTAATCCGAGACGTAAACTTGTTAGTCCAACCAGTTGAGAAGGTATTGCTGAAATGAGCCAGTTGGAACATGTGCACACATTTTTCTCGACCTCACAAACAAGCACTTGCCCATTTATAATTACAATTATATGTCTCAGTTTCGTTCGAATTGAACACACTTTCTGCAGGTCTTAATAATGTTTTTCTTTTCTTTTCTGATTGCTTGGTATTTACTTGAGATGGTATAGGAGTATCAAATAATATAATTCCATGTAAAATATGAAGGCTAAAAGGAAGAAGATGAATAGAGTAATAATAAAGAAAATATACTACCTTTACGCATTGAAAAAAAAACCAGCTTTAACAATTTGATGCAACAATTTGCTAGAAATTATAGAACCTATTTTGAAAAATAAAGTTTTAAAACTATTGCTTTGCAGCTTAATTAGTTTAAATAATTTTGCTTCACGTTTAAATAGGTACAACATTTGGGTCACTAAATGATTATTTATTCAAAAATTGTTTAGCAATAAAATAATATCAAAATAAATAAAAACATTACTACAGTAGATCTATATAGATAGTATTTTGATGTTCATTTAAAGTTTGCCAAGAAATAATATTGATCATCTGAAACTTGTCTGTGCGATCGTATTTTATATGGTATTGTTGGTTATTACACTCAGCGGCCAGTTTTCACCCCAATATTCCCCCCACCCCACCCCTCTGTTTGGCAATTATCTAGCAACCTTTATAAATAAGGGTGGATTGAACAGACCACCCTATCCTCCCTGCCGACAGCTGATTGCGATGGAAATGCGAGAAATACCGAGTGAATGGGACTTCTAAAGCAACGTATTGATCTAATCCCCCTCCTTTCCCCTAACACATTCATCCGAACCCCCACCTCCCTCACCTCCCTATCCTACATCCTCGTACCCGCACCCCACGACACCCTCTTTTCATCACTTACAAACTCATGGCAACTGGACTAAATGTTGGATTTTGTTACATATTTGGATCAAAAAGCTTTGTAAAATGGCAATGGCCCTTTGGCTAGAACCAATTTACACAAATGAACACGCAAGAGTATAGAAAACATACCAGCCCAAGTAATGAACAAATCTTCTACTAAATGAACGGAGGTCTCTTCCGTGGATGTCAAAAGGTCAGTCTTCAATATAGTTTACTCTAGGACAATAATGAGCGGATACCTCCATCAAGGTCCAATTGGGGCAGTGGGCGATGATATAGGGCAACCATAACCTAAATGCAGCTCACATCCTTCATCATCTGTCTTAGAATCATGAGTGACTACTGATCATCATAAGGAAATACATACTTTCGAACATGTGTTTGTCTTGTATACAAAGACCCAAACAAATAATTCCGGTGCCTTCTTCAAAGTATCGACCAATCTCATTCCCCTTCAAACCTTTTTGGCGAAACTATAACAAAACACGATTTATGTAAACAAAAAGATTCATACCAATCAAAGTATTTTATGGAACTTTCTATATATAAAAAAAATCCCTAAGCCATGAAGTTCGATACCAACTACTAATCTAAGAGTCTAGGACTAGATCCATGATGGTAAATTAGGTATTCTTATTTTCACTAAATAGTAAATCTGCTTTTCAGTTGGGTCGATTTGTTTGTGGTTGATTTAATTGGTGAAGTTAACTAATATCTAACACAATTACACTAAAACTTTCAAACAAACAAAAGCCACGTACAAAAAAACCTAGGAGTGGAATATGTGACAAAGCGATGCAGATCTCAATATGATGTAGATTTCTCTTTAGCAACTAATAACCAAAAGTGTTCCCCCACTATGAACGTCGGTAGCGTGATACTTAATTCAACAACGATTACACCTAAATTGTAGGAAGGGAAGCGGTCTGGAGGGGTTGGCTAATAGCAGCACCCTAGTGAACGGTCTATGATGCTACAAGGGAGATGACAATTGAAGGGATGCTCTCGGTGTTTGACGGTTTGTGGATTTATTATTTCCAACAGGACGGGCATATTGTGCGACACCCCGAGTGTGGAGGGGGTACCCCACAAAATACAACCCTGGGTAATGCCACTCCCAGGGCAGATGGTATTACCGCTAAACATACATTGTGAACAGATTGCGATTGTAGTAGCGCTTAGTTCCAACCTTGTCCGCTCTTCTTGACAGTGCACGTACATCACACGCACAGCAGGTGCATTCTCAACAAGGAACTTATTAAATGTAGTTTTATAAATAGTCGCCGCCTTTATCTTATACAAACAATTTTAAGTTTACTTACACGTTTATTGTTTTGAAAGTCTTAGTTTTTTTTTTAAATTCAATTCTCGGAGAAGCATATAGGCCAGACCCTACATAGGGAACACCACGTGGAAAGGTAGCAAAGCTCATCTATCATTGATAAATATTTAGCCTTCTCCAGGTATCAAACCTGGAACATTTAGATAAGCACTGCTGCTAATACTTATACTCCTCGTCCTCACAAGGCTCTGTCATCTGACTAATCCATGTTTAATGAGTTTCCCGATAAATATGAGCTACTTGGCCTCATGCTAAAAATAGACGTGTCGGTAATAATTGTACTATAAAAATACTAAACCTTAATATATAAGTCCTAACACCTCAGGGGTGTTCAAGTATTACGTAGGAACCTTAAAGGGGGAAGGGGTTCAATCTTTGCCTATTTTTGCTTACAAGCGGGGTAGGCGGGTTAAAATGACCAAATATGTGCTTAAGTAATAATTGAACACCCCCTTAGCTCAGTCGGTACGTGTGTCTGACCACTGAACTTAAGGATACGAGTTCTATTCCCAGCATGACTGAAAAATTTAAAATTTGTAAAAATTTGGGTTTCTCCTTTCGCAATGATAGATTGACAGCCAGAGGGCTCAATTTTGTATCCCATTGATATTCATTTAATAAATAAGAGTTAGATTAGTAATGTTTCCATAACAATGAAATTTACTTCTAGTTGGACCTTAACAACTATAAATAAACAATAAAGTGGCCTATGTTATCAATGTTTTTTTGACTGTTTGACTCTTTTGTATGAAAAAGTATGAGTCCATGAAGTATTTTAAATGTTGTGAAATTTGTTACAATTGGTATTCTAAGATTATAAATAATTTTTCAATTGTCTTTCAGTAACATAATATTCCTTTTACTATTCATTTTAATAAAAACTTATTTTTTTAAATATATTTCTTTGAATTCTTTAGATAATAGCATCTAAGTCCTAGCTTTTATTTATTCACTCCTTACTCAAGATTTAAAATGTTATAATGTTTTGCGGAACATTATTTAAAACCTGGTTTAAAAGTGAATTTGAAGGTTTCTTGGTTTTATACTTACGAAACGGTTGATAATGTCTCACAAGGTTATAAGTGGACCTAGTCAGAGCACATCCAACACACCCCAGGGCCTGATGACCGTGTAAGAGCACACCCAACACACCCTGGGGCCTGATGAACTTGTAAGAGCACATCCAACATACCCTGGGGCCTGATTACCTTGTAAGAGCACATCCAACACACCCCAGGGCCTGATGACCATGTAAGAGAACACCTAACACACCCTGGGGCCTGATTACCTTGTAAGAGCACATCCAACACACCCCAGGGCCTGATTACCTTGTAAGAGCACATCCAACACACCATGGTCTGATGACCCTGTAAGAGCACATCCAACACACCCTGGGGCCTGATAACCCTGTAAGAGCACATCCAACACACCATGGGGCCTGATGACCTTGTAAGAGCACATCCAACACACCATGGGGCCTGATTAAGTGTTTGGACACGAATTACAAAGACAATGGTCTCGAAACTTGCAATGAAAACAATTTAGTTAGGAAACCTAAATTAAGGTCAAAACGTTAATTGCCATCAAGATTGTAACCCCTCTCTGCCAATCTGACAATAAGGCTAGTGAGTGACGTCTAGTTAGATCCCCGCTGAATACACGCGCAATCTAGAATCTCTCTGCAGTTAAACTCGCCTCATGCAATCATCCTTGCTTGTCCTTAACCCTCGGTTCATACTTTTTGTTACGTTCTTTTAATTTCATACGAGTTAATTAACTTCTAAAAAAAAGTTACTATTACAGGGAATATATTTTAAAGTGGAGAAACTATTTAATCAACTTCTAACAGGAACAGATTTAAATTGATGAGTGAAATCGTCAGAGTTAAGAATAAGTTCGGATGAGAGTTAATTACGCCACTATACCCACACTTGTGGCCGAGTGGTCTAAGGCGTAGATCCTATACATCTTAGCTTGTAGCTGTGAACTATGAAGAAAATAATTCAATGAACATTATAAAAATGTCAGAAACTAATACTTTAAACAAGATTATTATTATTATTATGTTAAAAGTGTGTGGTTTTCATCAATCCAAAATGGTATGACAGTAAACCTATAGCCACGCTGTGAAGAAAAAAATATTGTAATTAAGGTGACACTATCATGAAACCTAACCTTAAAATAAAAGACACAACACTTTGAGTAAAAGGAACATTATTTTGAACTGTATAAGAAATAAATGCTTAGCCTAACTATAGGCCATTATCTAACGGTGTCTAGAACCTTAGCCCACTGGACTGTTTTGTAACTCACTTAAATAGGCGTTAGTCTAGCCTTATTTGGTTTCTTGGAATCAGGAGGTCAGGGTTCGAACTTTGGCTGGCTGTGCTAAGGAGGGTTTCCCACGCTCCAAATAAACAAACGTGGATATACCTGTTTCACATAAACCTATTAAATTACTATATCAATAGTGGGAATATGAGGAAAGCTTGGAATAGTATGGGGGGAGTACAACAAAAAGACTAGTGATGAACGCAATGGAATTGGATTCAGTTCGATTCCAAAACATCAAGTAAACATGGGTAGAACCTACACGCCATGAATAGCTGCCATAGGAAGGTTTTAATTCCTCATCAGTTTTAAATGACGGCGCTAGATGCATTAATGTAATTGGTTCCAGCACTTTTAAAAGCCGATGACATCACATGCCCATCATGTACGATAGTAAATGACAAAAAAAAATCGACAAAATAAAAGCATTGTAAAAACAACATATGAAACGAAAATGCTTTCAGGCAAGCTTTCTGTTTTAGTTTACTTTCATGTTTGATGTAACATATATATGTTACATAAAACATGAGTATATATACACACACATACACACACACACACACACACACACACACACGAGTATGTGATTCACTATTCTAGTTGCTCCTGGCCAGTTACACGTCAAACTGAGATTCCAAAGTAACCGACATTGCAAGGAAATGACAATTTCAAAGCTAAGTATAAGGGTTCGGCCAGACTGACAAGCGTGCGAGCGAGCGCGCAAGCGACTGGGTGGCCAGACTGACAAGCGTGCGAGCGAGCGCGCAAGCGACTGGGTGGCCACACTGGCGAGCGAGCGCGTAGTTAGCAGAGGGACAGTATTCACATATACGGTTGATTCGGGTCTGCAGTATGATTATGTCTTTGAATGAGTAAATAAAAACTTAATACAATTATTTTCTTGGAGACACGTTTTTTTAGTTCCTTACTACTTATTAGGTTCTTACCAATCAATATATTACAAGAAATGGTCACTTCTTCCCAAAGTTTGTCTGTAAGATCCTGTCTTCCGTAATTCGCATGGTCTTGACTGAACCTCGCTAATAAGGCCCTCTTTATTCACCTTCACCATGTTCACTAATCTATAAACACACACCCTCTGAATACTTAGAAACACCTAGGACGATATGCGAGAACGTAGCGAATGCTTAGTGGACCAGTTGTGTGATCCTGAGTACACTATCGCTCGGTAACATTGCAAATATTTTTAATGTACTGAAGTGTTTTAAAATCAGATTAGCCGCACCAGTGGCGGAATGGTGCATTGCACTCCATAGCTTTTGACTGGGAGGTAAAGGTTCGAAGGCTCAGTGAACTGAAGGTGATTCTTAAAACTTATTTTTTGTTGTAGTTTTTTCGTGCTCTCCAAACTAATGGTGATTATTATTTGTAAAGGCCTACTTTGATTATAATATTGAAGTATTGTAACATATCGGGCTTACATATATACATTATATTAGTTATGGTCTTACCAATTAAATTAGGCCATTAATAGCAAGTGTGTTAAATCTATCACTGATAGAAAAAAGTC
>CABFOW010004641.1:0-28631 GCA_902141385.1 Timema californicum | reverse complement strand
TAAATTTTCGTTATTTTAAATGTAATATATAACAGGTAATTAAAGATCTTTACATTTATAGCAAAACAGTGATTTCTTACAAGTATTGGCAACCCAAAACCTAAACATATGATTTTCGAACTGTCATCCAGGTAAAAACCTATCGTGAACGGAATATAGCACCCAATGCCGCTATTAATGTGAAAGAGAATCCCCCTACTTCACCAAAAACAAATCTTTCGACTATAACTGGAATATAACTCCGACCCTCTAACTCGGTGAACAGACATGCTAACGAGCGAGAAAATATGTCAGACAATTAACTACGTATGTTATTCTAGAAGACTTAGAAGAAACTGAATCAAATAAGACTAATTTATTTAAAATCAATTTTCGTGTGTGTTTTTTTACGTTAGGATTTGGAAATTCAGTTTTGCAATTTGAAGGTTAGGGATGAAATTAGATATTGAATGACTGTTTGAAATTAGAAAATATTAAGGATGGGGAAGAGAAATTGATTTCCTTAGTAGTCAACAGGGGAGAAAGGGTCCGAATGCACAATATTGAGATAAAAGCGCCTCAGTAGTGTAATGGGAATCGAAATCCAGCATAATAGATCAGAGTCTATAGTACTATCCATATGAACCACGCATGCCCGTTTGTGTCTGTTAAGAGAGGGAGACATATGTAAATTACTGACAGGCTATACTTATCCAGTTATTAGCTGTAAATATAGTCGTTTGGTTCCAAAAGCCTTTCTTTATTTCCTCGGACCAGATGTCATATTTTCTCATGCAGTGGTTGCCTACCTGTAGTTTTAAACTGCATGTAGACAACTAAACGGTTTTCAGCTACACTGTGATAAGTGTATATTCTTGTATGATTATATTAATTCAGCCTCGATAAGTTGTATAACGGGGTCTGAACAATTAGCCAATATTGTTTTGGATGGTGATGGTTGTCTAACTTTAAATACATTGTGTGGCATGTAATTCATTTTTTTTTTTCCACTTATTAGGAATATCTCTAATGAAAAATAGTTGTCAATCTTGTTTTTCTAAAAGTAAAAAATACAACGAGAAACATCATGCACATCCACTTTTAAGAGGACGCGATTTTACCAATATTCTAATGGAAAAACATGATGAAAGTAAACTTGACAAAAAGCTATGCATATAAAATGCGAGTACGGTGGGTACTGGCAAGGTGGGAGGAGGGGGGAGGCAGGATAGGATACATTCAATGAATGCACTTTGAACGCATTTCCAAGACATGAAAGATCACTTTGCGAGATTGCCATTAATATGTTGGAGCCTTGAGGTCCACCAAACTTTCAGCAGAACCTCTGCATTGTCAGAGATTGTTACTATCGGGCCCTACTGCCCATACAGACTACCCGCACACTCATGGGGTAGGGACGAGGAGGGTGGCCTTTAGAGGAAATGTATCAGCATTTTAGTGGAGTGTGAGTGACAAACCATCTATGTACAAACACCTAGTACACCCAGAAGGGATACGAACACTAAACCTCTGTCATCGGTAAGTCAGAGTGGACAACCGATGCCATTATTATAGAGAACCTAGACCACTATTCTAAGGAACTGAGAGCGTTATTCTAAGGAACTGAGAGCGCTATTCTAAGGAACTGAGAGCGCTATTCTAAGGAACTGAGAGCGTTATTCTAAGGAACTGGGAGCGCTATTCTAAGGAACTGAGAGCGTTATTCTAAGGAACTGAGAGCGCTATTCTAAGGAATTGAGAGCGCTATTCTAAGGAACTGAGAACACTATTCTAAGGAACTGAGAACACTATTCTAAGGAACTGAGAACACTATTCTAAGGAACTGAGAACACTATTCTAAGGAAATGAGGCCATTATTCTAAGGAAGTGAGACCATTATTCTAAGGAAATGAGACCACTATTCTAAGTAAATGAGACAATTATTCTAAGGAACTGAGAGCGCTATTCTAAGGAACTGAGAGCGCTATTCTAAGGAACTGAGAGCGCTATTCTAAGGAACTGGGAGCGCTATTCTAAGGAGCTGAGAGCGCTATTCTAAGGAACTGAGAACACTATTCTAAGGAACTGAGAGCGCTATTCTAAGGAACTGAGAGCACTATTCTAAGGAACTGAGAACACTATTCTAAGGAAATGAGGCCATTATTCTAAGGAAGTGAGACCACTATTCTANAGGAACTGAGAACACTATTCTAAGGAAATGAGGCCATTATTCTAAGGAAGTGAGACCACTATTCTAGGTAATGGTGACCACAATTCTATGTATCTCAGAAATAATCTTTTGTCATCTATCTTCATATCACGATAAGACCAAGGGCCGTAGCCTATTTATACGCCTTGAAATTACAAACATTTTGCTCACGGTCAACACTGGTATTATTTTACCACGATGATAATAATATTAATAATAATGTTTTATATGTATTGATAATATCTATAAAATATGACAGCTCCATATCACATAAATTTATACACATATTTGTGAAAGAATATCTAGTAGCTTTTTAGATATCAGATGTGAGTTCGTAAGAAAGTTAGGTTATAGGTCTATTCTAGTCTCGGTATTCAACCAATCACCTCGTACACTGAATAACAATATCGAATATATATAAATATATGATTTAAGTTTTGAGCCAACCAGGATTCGCATCAGAGACTTTCTCAAAAGCTAATGGCCCCTAAGGTGTTTTTGCGTACCCCCGGGGATAAAATGTAATATGTATGAATCTATATATCATTTAAAACTTACTATCCAATGCATTTTTTGGATATAATTTATTTTATAATGTATATTATATAATGTTTTTAACTTGCAATATTCACCAACTAATCGTGGCTACAAAGTTGAGGAGAAATTATGTCTTTAAGACGTGAACCAAACAGGTTGAATAGCACTGGGCATCAGTACTGTCGCAAATTAGATGGATTAAGACTTGAACTGTTGCTTGTATTGATCTGAAAGACTTGGGTTCGAGATCCGAATGAGCAAATGAGGAGTGAGTTTTGGGTCTGTTTTCCCATCATATTAATGCTGTGGTATTTCTTCGGGCTCGTATTCCTCAGTCTATTCTCCCAGCTCAGTAAATGTAAGAAATAGTCATTATTTTTAAGGTGCAATGGAAATAACGTGCATCGGCGCAAGTATATTCACAGTTTTTATAGCCAAAAGAAAAAAAGATCGGCTAAAATTAATAAAATAGTGATTCAATAAATAGGCTAAGTTTATTTTTATTTTATACACACAGAAAGTAATCTCAAGCGTTATTGAATATTTTTATCGCCGCGTCTTACCACCTGTTCAGGTTGTATGCGATAATTATTTTACTGGGGCAGGGATGAGGAGGGAAGTAATCTAACCAAGTTTGCGTGGAAGGAAAATAGGAAATCATTTAGAACAAACCACCCTCAGAAGACCCAACCAGGATTCGAACCTTGATCTCACCATCATCAGTAGGCCAGTCTAAAACAAGAGTGGCTGACGCCTTAGACCATTCGGCCACTGAAGTGGGTCTACTTGAATATTAATTTCGTTACGATCATTGCAACATTTGAACGTAAACTTTTTAAATGAATATAAAATTTTCCTATCACATCGCAAAATATCCACGAAGAATATTCAAGAACATTTGAGATTACTCTGGGCAGAAAACCAAACTAAATGTATCTACCAAAGCACTATTCTATTTATTGTATAAAAACATTTGTTATAAAAGCTGGAAACTTTTGGTTTCAACTGTCCCTCCCTCACACACATCTAAAGAGAGAGAGGGAGAAGAGTGATCAAATGAAAGTACAAGTGGCCCGAATAAAGAATTCCAATCGGAGATTAATACAAGAAGACTCCAAGTAGAACTAGTATAAAATATATAATTGTATGTTAAGTATTAGATAAAAAAAATCAAACTTAGCTTTGTCCGGAAAATACTTTGAGTGAAAATAAAATCAGGCTATATATGTGTGTGTGATTTGTTCTCATGAAACTATCCACTCTTTATATCAGTTTGTAAATGTGTGTGTTCTCCTTGTAGCTTTTGAACCAATTGGTTTATTTCTGACAAACTTGGTGCGCAACTAGCCAGATTTAGATTTATTTATATTTTTATTAGGTTCAAAACTTAGTGACTGGGGTGTGAAATTGTGTATGTAA
Source organism: Timema californicum (assembly GCA_902141385.1). Taxonomy (NCBI): domain Eukaryota; kingdom Metazoa; phylum Arthropoda; class Insecta; order Phasmatodea; family Timematidae; genus Timema; species Timema californicum. Next base: position 24,487 of record CABFOW010004641.1, on the reverse strand, counting down.
TAATAAAAAAAGTGTTTTCAAATATAAAACATGTGTAGGTGATATTTAAAAATATGTATGCAATAATAATATATGTGTATGCATTAATCAAAAATGGATATGTAGTAATACAAAATGTCTGGAACAGAAAACAATATTGCATATAGTGTATCAACAGCTTTAAAAGGTCCTATTTAACTATAAATATCTTAAAATGATGCACATAACTTTAAAAATTAACTAGCTACCAAAAACATATATTTGGACCAATTTTAATCAAACTTGGTGCACATATTTTCATATTCAAGAACTAAAGTATTGATTTATTAATAATCTATAACTATTGCCATACTATCCATATTATAGTAAATATATTGTAGGATGTCCATAGGCTATTACTTATAGAATATTATATTCAAATTTCGTGTATATGGCTGTATTACTGAGATTAAAGTATAATTATTATTAGTATTTCTTGAGGCTGAATTTCTAGAATAATATGTATTAATATAACTTATTTCTATTCAATCTTATTTAATGGAACTTAACCTTATCTGTATGTAGCAGAAACTTGAACTCTCCAGAACATGGAAAATAAATGCTTGGAGAGCTTTGAAATGGAAATGTGGTATTGGAGAAGACTTGAGAAGATCATGTGGACAGACGGGGTAACAAATGAAGAGTGGGTGAGAAGAGAACCATTTTGAAAGTGATTCTTTGGTACAAAATAAACTGGATTGGACAAAACCTTAGGAGGAACTGTCTTTTGCACGTTGTCATCGAAAGAAAGGTTGAGGGAAAGAGGATCTTAGGAAGGAGGAGGACTCGAATATCAGATGACTTGAAGGAAATAAAAACGTTCTGGGTGTATTGGCTGTCTAAGTTCACTGACAAAAGGAATGGACCTGGCGTAACACAGAGCACATAATCATAATAATAATAGATATTATTACTCTAATAACCTTATCATAATTAAACTAGATTCTTCTATTAAACTTATCCATAATCTAACTATTACTATCATAAAATAAACTTGTCCCAAAACGTAGCCCAACCTTCACTAACACAATAATATTGTAGATAAATGTCATTAATAGCTTTGTTAGATTATTTCTAGTCGTTTGTTTATCTACAAACTATTTTTTATATGTTTCTTAGGTCAATAAGTTAGGTATTGCCAAACTTTAGAATAATATGGTATGGATCTATTTGTGTTTGAATTCTAAAATATATTCACAAGTATTCTGTTATTGTGATAGTACTCAAATAATATTTTGAATGAGCTGGCAAAATGGTAAATTGCTCTCCTAGAACCACTTGTATTAGTTTTAAATTAATAACCAACCAACTTGTTCGACACCTTAAATCAGTCGCTAGTGGATCTGTCAACCGAGAAAATGTTCCAAAGTTCGATTCCTGTCACAGGCGAAAATCTTATCGTAGGTTAAATAAGGGTTTACTTCCCACACGATGATCAGTTAACGTTTAGGGTACGTAACAGTGTGTATTTTCTAGAATTGAGTTAGTCTGTAAATCTTGTAGTAATATAATCGGTTAGGCCATAGATTGCTCGTTAAATTCTCATCAAAATAATGTTAACAAATGACAAACTTCTGGAAAGTCAGTCATAAGTTAATTGACTAAAACACGAAGTCAAACATTGTTCTCCTCAGACAACAACCAGGAGAAATGACCTATTTGAACAACTTTTATTACGGGGAGCCATAAAGAACAAGAAACGGAATGGGAATAAATATTGTTAGTGGAATTATTTGTTTCCAATTTATAGCTCTCGGAATGTAGACACAATCCCAACAGTGGATTGATCAATACAAGTTTCCTTCGCTACCACTTATTCCTGAAATGAGGACTTTTTGAGTGGGGGGAAAGGGAGGGGGCAGAGAACGGGGAAGCAACGGAACTAATAATAAAAGCGTTTAGAAGCTTAATGTATCTTCATTAACGACACAATATGACATTCTTTGGTACAAAAGATAGATTTTACAGTAAAATAAAGAAATTTCCTGAAACCTTTTATCAAAATTAAATACAAAGAAAAGAAAATGGAGGTGGAAGAAGGGGTAGAAGTTGAGTATGCGTAAGCTTAGATTGCAATCTTAATTAATAGGAACTTAAATATTTAAGAAGAACTTTGTTAAATATATAATAATTATATGTTATTTTCTCTTTACTTTTTTATTCAGTTTTCATCGTTTGAGGTTCTTCGTATTAGCTTCCTACAAACATTAAAAATGTTTTAATTGAATCAGAGCGACGAAAGGGATAAAAAAAAAGTCGAAGTTTTTAATTAGTAGGCTTGTAAACCAAGAATTTAATTTCATTAATTTTGTACACCAAAAACTCTCATTTCATTTTTTTGTTAGTATTTTTTAATTTATTTCTCTTGTGATAACTTGGTACTTTCCAGAGAACATTTTTATGGTATCTCACAGTGGGCTGTTATTTGTATGTGTGATTCACCATATTTCCCCCTACCTACGTACCTCCTAGTTCAAACAAAGTAATAATAATAATAAACGCTGCATGAGAAGACGAAAGAAGTTGGGAGGGGGGGGAGGAATTGCTTCCATTCCATCAACACGAAAGGTCTTTGTTATTCAAAATAGCGCTTATCCTAAATCGAATCTTGGCAATAGGGTCATGCAAAGACTCATGGCATTTAGAGATAGATTCTTTTCGTTACAACAGTTTCATTAGAATAATATTATTTGGCAAAGGAAAAGTTTATTTTTATTCTTTAAATTTTTTCATATCTAGATTGAAGGTAAATTCTCTCATTAATAAGCGTGTCAGTTACTTTAGCCTATTTATCGAGTTTCTTAAACGTATTTCGGTTCAAGCTACAAAATGTTAACGAACCTAACTCGTGGTCGAGTTGTTCATAGTGTTAGATTTGCATTTAGCTTGACTGGCATTGACAGGAAGATCGTTGTTCAAATCCCGGATGGATGCACTTTAAGTGGTTTTCAATTCGAGATGTTCACTGTATTTTTTAATCCTTTATCCACGCTAATACGCTGCATTTCTTCTATGTTTCACCTCTCATCTTATCACTTGTATTATTTATTCATTAGCCCGTGTATTAAACATAAATTTATGAGTGTGTTTATTTGATGTGAAATTAAGGAAAAGTCTAGTTTATCGAGCATGTTATGTTATTTTGTTTTATCCTTTCCTCAGGTCTGTACTAGTTCATGTTATGTTCATGCATTGATAAAGCTTATGGAATAAGGATGAGAAAGATGGCATTTTAAAGGAAAAAATCCCGCAATTGCGTGGAGGGAGAGTGAGGAACAGTTTAAGAAAACCCCTCAGTAGACCTGATCGGGATTTTAACCCCAATCCCCCCGTTACTTGCAGTCCAACGAGAGACTGAAGCATCATATCATGTGACCAATGATGCATGCTCGAGCTTGTCGCATGAACATATTATTCAAGATGTCTTTATAGCGACTGCTTTAACAACAAAATAAAGTAAGAACACGAAAGTTAGAGCAGTTTATATTTTTTTAATCAGTATTAATCCTTTTTTAAATAATTAAATAATTTTATTTTATAAGTTGTGTTGAAATTTCATACCAGATTTGAAAGCTACAGATCAAATAAAATTACGTATGAATATAGGACGTTGGTTTATTCTACTAGTTGACCCGCCTCGGTGGCGTAGTTGGCTAACGTGCTAGTCGTGTTGAGCTCGACTGCTGAGGACGGGGAGATCGAGGTTCGAATCTCAGCTGGGTGAACTGGGGGTGGTTTTTCCTAAATGGTTTTCCCCTCCCCCTCCACGCAAATGCTGGCTCACTTCCTCTAATTCAACCTTCCCAATTCCTAATCCATTATAGTAATTAGTACTTAAAGCGTATAACCCGAACGGGTAGTAAGACGCGGTGATAAATAATAATTTAGTAACTTGTGTGTCAGCTATACGCCTTCATATCGTGTTCCAATATAGTTTGACGAGCGTTAAATATAAATATTTGTTTTTTATTGTGTTCCTTATATCACACACAAGCAACAAAAAAATTAATTCCTTTGATAATTCGCGGTAGTCAAATTTGTACCCTAGTTGTTGAAATAAATATAATTTTTATTTTCACCTATTTATACAAACGATTGACATTAGATGTAATATATTTTAGTGTCAGACTTCTGTGCTAGCGGCTGGGGTTCAATCCTCGGTCCCGGCACAGATTTATCTGATTACCAAACCCTTCCTTCACATCTGACAAGACATCTTGTGAATGTGTGGAATGCCAGGCCTCCACCCTGGTTCGGATCCCACGTTAAACTGTAGGTCCTCCATTTCATCTCACAATCACCCTACCATTACACATTAGCGTAAGTGCGTACAACCCGAACGGGTAGTAAGACGCGGTTCTAATAATAATAATATTTTAGTGCGTTGCCTACAGCATTATTTTAACAATGAAGGGATATCCGAGTTCTCTACTTTTAAAATATCTGTTGATGCATTCCTATTAAATGTTCTGAAAGTATCAGAAGTAAATATAGGAAATCAAAATAAAATTTTGACAAATTTTAAAGAACATTAAATTTCATGAAGAACAATAGATTTTTTTAGACTTTCAAAACAAGAAAATGTAATATAATCGTGAAAAAATTATTGGTTTTCATGTCGCATGTTTTCCAAGAATTATTTGCGAGATTTAAAAACATGTGAAAAAGTAAAATTATAGAAACTATGCTTAGGAAAACACAACATATTTAGATACAATAATAATTGAAATTATATCATCCAGCAATTTTTGGATTGACTAAGTTATCTTCTCAAGGTTCAGCCCAGCGCACAGCTACGCCAAGTGGAAGGGAATTAACATAGACAACAGAACAGAAAAGTGGGAATAGATCCATTCTCCGAGATCAAACGTTCCAACCAGAGAGAGTCATCAAGTGCTCGTCATGAAGAAACAGTCATTAAATGGTAACTCTAGACGAATATGTTGTCACAATCACAGCTCGTGTGAATATAAACTAAACAAATATGTTCAAAGAAGAGATTAAATGTGTTAAACACATTAATTAAATCAATAATAGTTTAATATTTCTGAAACTTTGGATACCAGTACCAAGAGTTAAAAACAATTTTATTTTGATTTTAGACATTTTGGTTTATAAAAATGTTAGGGGTCTGTTAGGGATGGTAAATAATACTTGGTTGATAAGTGTAGTTCAAATGTGTGTATTTTCATATTGTTTGAAACCTAAACATTGTTAAAATACTTATACAGGCCTTTTATGACAGGTTTACTTTCGAAAATCGAATAAATGTTCACGAAAAAGAATTAGTGTCTTAGTTATCCATTTTGAGTATATTATATTATATTTCCATTCGCTCAGAATAAATGCCTATAAGGAAGAAATCACTCATATAAGCTTGTACAAGGATCAACTAACACATAGTGCTACGCTTCGTGTAACCGAGACAATTATCTGTAGCTAGAACCACAAACACAATCTCTATAGTGCCTCGTGTCACCGAGACAATTATCTGTATTTAGAACACCTAACACAACCTCTATGGTGCCTCGTGTCACCGAGTCAATTATCTGTGGTTAGAACCACTAACACAACCTTCTATGGTGCCTCGTGTCACCGAGACAATTATCTGTAGTTAGAACCACTAACACAACCTCTGTGGTGCCTCGTGTCACCGAGACAATTATCTGTAGTTAGAACAACTAACACAACCTCTATGGTGCCTCGTGTCACCGAGACAATTATCTGTGGTTAGAACCACTAACACAACCTCTATGGTGCCTCGTGTCACCGAGATTACCTGTGGTTAGAACCACTAACACAACCTCTGTGGTGCCTCGTGTCACCGAGACAATTATCTGTATTTAGAACACCTAACACAACCTTCTATGGTGCCTCGTGTCACCGAGACAATTATCTGTAGTTAGAACCACTAACACAACCTCTGTGGTGCCTCGTGTCACCGAGATTACCTATGGTTGAAGTAGTAACTAAATAAACCAATCACGGCAGAGCGTACGTATTGAGATCTCATGTGAAGAATGTTCCTGCACCGTTGTGTGTGGACATGTCAAGTATGTGAAATGTATGTTTCGTTAGCTGTCAGTTTCCGTGAGCAGTAATACTAAAGAAATGTACATATGCAATATATTTAGGTTTCAAAGAAATATTAAACACTTTAGTTTTTGATTATTTAACTAAATAAGTTTTGAAGGGATGTAACAAACGAAAAAATCTAGCGTCTGACAGAATCCCGCAATGACGTCATCGTTCATTTTACGATGTGACGCACAGTGGCATTATAAATAACCTAGTTCGTAGAGAGGAGCCAGGAGGATAAGGAGGCTGGGACTAGACCACATTCCCGCCAGAGACAGTCCCAGGTTGTCCTGTCTGATCCCACGTCCATGTGCAAACATACAAACTGTGATAGTATAATATAAACCACGTATTCAACATCTCGACATTGCAGAGGAAGATTTGTATCCAAAGTTCAGTACGCACTTAGAATTATTATTTGCAAACATGTTTCTCTTGTTTTCTAAATGCTTTTTAGTGTTTTTGGAAACAGCTTGCAAACATTTGTTCGTGTTGCCTTAGTGTATCCCAAAGAAGAAACAATGTTTCTTGTCATCCATTTCAAACGGGTTATAAAAAACAAAGTGTGAATATCTGGACGTGTTTGCCAACAATGTCGACAACAGAAAACGTTGGCTAGGACAATCGTTCACTATCCTTGGACCAGAACTTCAACGTCTGTAGGATGCATGCAAGTGAAGTTTTTAAAACCATTGACGTCTTCGAGCTTCAGTTGTGTTAGAAGCTCATTTGCATTAGTTATTTGAACCCACCGCCGTTTTACAGTTACGTCCTTTTGAACAGTCCATAGCTAGGTACAGAGCACCAGTCATCAGTATCCTCCTCGGCTGAAGTCTTGTACTTAACTGAACTATGAACAGAAGACGTTCGTCAATCAAGTCTGGACGCAAAACAATGTTTGTTCTTCATGTTTGCAAACAATGATTCCAATTACGTACCAGCCTTTAGAAGAACGGCCCATGGATATTCTCGATAGATATCACTTATAGGTTTTAAACTGCGTCAACTTAACTTAATCAAAAATGATAACAATATACGTTTATAATAAATAGAAAATATTGAGTAAAATGTACGTTATATGAAAATAAACAATGCAAGTTTGTGTCAATGCTAGACCTGAAAAGTTAAGAATTTTCGGACAAAACTCTTCCTTCAGGAAAAACCCTGAAGCTCTCTATATCAAGCTACTACACGATGAGGGTTAAAATGCACATACTTTGAGATAAGAATAATTATAATTCGTAATCAAGGTTGCAAACGAGCTCTTTTCCAGCTAGAGAGTAACTTATGGAGCTCTTCATGTGGGACTTGCAGAATTCTCAGCTTGGGTTCCAGCCACCCTGTGTTGGATGTTGTGTTTCCGAATTCCCGGATTACAGTCTTATTTTTTATAATAAGAGATTCTGCTATTTGTTTTAGCTATTGCGTTTGGTAACAAGGCTATTTACTTTAGCACCGCGGCATACTACCTGTTCGGGTTGTACGCCTATGCATTAATTTCACTAATGTGTTAGGGATTGGGAAGGTTTAGTTTAGATGAAGTTCACCCACATTTGCGTGGAGGGAGAGTGGAGAACACTATATAAAAACACCCTCATTGCACCCGACCGAGATTCAAACCCCGAACTCTCCGTCTTCGGCAGTCTAGCCCAACACGAGAATTGTCACCACGCGGCCACCGAACTGTGTTCCAAGGTCATTAATCACTTTATCGAAGGGATAGGAGATAGTAAGGTTATTATAGAGAAAGCGAATCTACATCAGCTTGAAAATAGGATGGAAAACCACATAGATAAGTTAGGTGTGAAAGACCACCTAACATGTAGTTGAACTTTGACCTCGCAGTCACCAGAAATAAAGTATAATGAAAGCTTGACGCCATAAATGTTGTGACCACTGTTGCAAGTGTTATGGTTGTTTATGTATAATAGAACGTTATGTCTCTGTTAGGGATTAAATATTAATCCTGTTAAATAAAATGGTGAGTAATTTTTTTCTTTAAAACATCTCTTTTTACGTTAGGAAGAAGACGATAAGAAATATGTTTATTTTTCTAAACAACCACTTTCTTACTGTGTGTATGAAAAATAAAAATAAGGCTAGCCTAATCAAGGATTGAAATGGATTCAACTTGAAATGACCATATATATACATACATCTACTTATATAATAGGTACATTAAAATGATAACGTATGCTTCAATCTAGCAATTTGTCATTTTGTTGTTCTTCAAGGAGTGTTTCAGCTGTAAACTTACCCTCTCGTTTCCGAATCTAAAATTGATGTGAAAGCCCACCTTTAATAGCCATAGATATAAAGAAGTGTAACTATTTTTCATTTGGAAAGGATTTCTCCCCCCTTCTGTTTCATGTGCTGTGCCCCCCAAAACCTCCTATTGTGTTTGAGCAACTTTTAAAATCACGGATCAACATTGATAGTTATTATATTAACTGAAGTGATGTAAATTCACGTGTATACATTAAAACAATTCATTCTAAAACAAATTTATAAATTATACGAATGGTTAACAAGCTCTAAAGAATGCTTTACGCAAAGTTTATATTTCTCTCATTACCCTTCTCTCCCGGAAAAATATTGATACATTTCCTTAAAATTCCTTCTTATCGCTCACTTAGAAAATATGGACGCTTGTCATTAAGGGCAGTTACTGGAATGTATAAGAACAGTATAAAATGTTGGTAACAAAGCTTGGGATCTTTCTCAAGTCATTGTTGATGTATTATCAACAGTTAATGTAATGTTGGTGGTATATCGTGCGTTTGCAGTAAATACTTCTTTACTACCTCAATTTCTAAAAGGTGAAATATCGTCCCTTTCTCCTAATGTAAAATACTGAGGCTGTATAGCGATATGGTTTCTCCATGGATATATTAGAACGTAGTTAGAAACTGTGCAACCACTATTCAACAAGTTTACAATACTAACTATATTTAACTCGATAAACTCATTTCTGATAATAATACGTGATTTGGCGGTCTAGGGGTAAAGCGTCGGACATCTGTGCTGGGGTCCGGGGTTCAATCCTCGGTCCCGGCATAGATTTAACTGATTACCAAACCCTTCCTTCACCTCTGACAATACATCTTGTGAATGTGGGGAATGCCAGGCCTCCACCGTGGTTCGGATTCCACGTTAAACTGTATGTCCTTCATTTCATATCACAATCACCCTACCATTACACATTAGCGTAAGTGCGTATAACCCGAACGGGTAGTAAGACGCGGTGATAGTAATAATAATAATAATAATAATAATAATAATAACCCAGATTTGGGATTATTAGGATAAGTATGAACGAGGCTCACTGTACAGTATTGACATAATTTGCTATGTTGTATCAATTAAATATAACTTAATTGTTTGTTTGGCCTCGCTCACATTACATTTATTTTTGTTTATTTGAGGTTTGTAACGTGCACTTTCTGAACCGACTGATTATATCAGCACATGCTAATTTCAATGAGCGAGAACGAAATAGCCTATCAATTTTGTCGGGAAAGGTATTTTCACATATAGTCCAGAGTTCTTTTACATGCCACAATCGACGTGGGACCTACGGATTTTCTTCCCATCTGAAGGAAATTGTGCTACGAATTTTTATTGCTGAAGAAAAAACAGTTTACCCCAGCTGAGTTTGACTCCGCGAGCATCGGCTCCTAAGGTGAGCCCTTTACCCCAAGACCACCGAAGTGAACTCTTAAAATTAATATAATTAACCAAATACTTTATAAAATACTATCACTTAGGGTTCGGCCAGACTGACAAGCGTGCGAGCGAGCGCGCAAGCGACTGGGTGGCCACACTGGCGAGCGCGTAGTTAGCAGACCCTAGTTCATTAGAGAAGATGTCTCTGTCAAAGACACTTGGTACATCTCTGCTCCTCGAAAATTCTTACAACAAATATTTTTAATGTACTGAAGTGTTTTAAAATCAGATTAGCCGCACCAGTGGCGGAATGGTGCGTTGGACTCCATAGCTTTTGACTGGAAGGTAAAGGTTCGAAGGCTCAGTGAACTGAAGGTGATTCTTAAAACTTATTTATTGTTGTGGTTTTTTCATGCTCTCCAAACTAATGGTGATTATTATTTGTAAAGGCCTACTTTGATTATAATATTGAAGTATTGTAACATATCGGGCTTACATATATACATTATATTAGTTATGGTCTTACCAATTAAATTAGGCCATTAATAGCAAGTGTATTAAACCTATCAGTGATAGAAAAAAGTCAAATATCATGTCAAAATGAGAAGTTTCCCAGCACTCAATGAACCAGCATACAATAATATTGCCTAGCGCCTGTAAACTAGACTGTACCGGGTCGAGCGCGCGCGCTTGAAAAATAGAAACGGTTCTATCTTTCAAGCGCGCGTGCTAAGTCGCTCCAGTCTGGCCACCTCCCATTACAACCAATGTGTTCTATTTTATATTTTAGTCGCTCGCGCGCTCGCTCAGTCTGGCCGCCCCCTTAGAAGCTAGGTGTTTGTTTAGCTGTGAGAGTCAGTAAATTGACAAGTCATTAACGACGGAAATAACTTTTGTTCTGGTCAAGATACAGTCTAGGAAATAAGAGTTCTCAAAATATCTGGAAATATTTTCCGTTATTTTTTCTTGATATTATTACAGTTTTTCACAGTCTAATATGTTTACAACTGTTTCACAATTTACAATGGTGGACGGGAATACTACATCCAAATATAGGCTATATAATACAACACTGTTGGGTATTTGAGGACATTTTACTGTAAGAAAAGCTGATAAAGAAAAGGTCAATGCGCATTTATTGGCTTACAGACAGTATAATATCATAACATTCAATAATGTTGTAGTAATTAATTTTCCAGGAATTTGTTGCATATTGCCTTTTTTAAATTAAATTGTTGTATTTATAACATAGAAAACAATGGATTTGATTAAAAAAGGTTCTGATCAAAATATTGCTAATAGAATGTTGATATTTATTGAGTTACTTAATTTATTTATTTGGACATTTGAGTTCTAAATAATATATTGATATAAATTATTTTGTTTACTAACTGTTCAGGATATACGCATATTCTTTAATTACACTAATTAATTAGGGATGATGAGGGTTGAATTTAAGATGATATGTACCCATATTTACGTGGCAAGATAGTGGAAAACCATTGTGCGAAAAACTCAGTACACTCGACCAGGATTCAAACCCCTATCTCCCCGTCCTCGGCAGTCTAGTCTATTGTGAGAGTGACGTTTAAGATCATGCCGCCACCAAAACAGGTAACATTAGATTAGTTTAAAAAAATATTAAATGGAAACAAGAGAGTCCTGTGAAGCTATTGATTTAATTAAAATTGACTTAAGTTTCTTTTTTTAAATTTGTTTTTTTATGTTTAGGTGGTTTGGATGCAAATAGGCCTAACTGCTATCATGTGCAAGCAGCATTTAAGTTTTTTATACACTTTGTTTTGTTAGAATCAAATCTTTGTACCCCTTAGGGTTATACTTTTATGTACTAATTACGCTAATGGCTTTAAGGATAATGAAGGTTATATTTAGTACAGGTATACCCACATTTGGCCATTTTGGGGGAAAAGACCTAAGTACACCCGAATGAGATTCGAACCTAGATCTCCTCGTCATCGGTAGTCTAAACACGAGAGTAGCACGTTAAGCCACGAGGTCACCGAAGTGGGTCACGTCATATTAATTATTATGAATTACTTTTGCCTTGATAATTTAGACCTTTTTCGTGACCACGCTATTTTCTTCACATTTACTTTTATATTTTTTTAAAATAAATTTTAATAAATGTTTATTATAATTAATGTTCACAGCCTTGTTTAGACCCAAACCAAGAAAATAGATTGTTAATGAAATAAATATTATGGCACATAACAACGACTTGATAGGAGTGATAAGTCCCGCACTTCAAAGATAAGGGAAATACTAAGCAATAATAAAAATAGATTAATTGATGAGGTTTAGTCGAAATGTCGCAATGTCATTATCTTGTAGCCTAATAAACAAAACAGTGATTGAAAATAGTTGGAATATCAGGAAAAACACACTGTTCCCTACCAATATTTTTATCAATGAATGGAATTATTTATATTAAAATACCATTTGGAATTAAACCTTTCTGTATGGGCTTAAATGATCTTGTCTACATGGGGGGTATGAGTTATGTAGTCTCTTCCTGTTTTAAAATATTGTTTGAAGATTATTGTGTGAAATACTGCATCATAAATTGATAATACATTAGAGTTAATATTAATCTGTAGGGTCATAGAAATATCGCGAGACGTGACTTTACAAACTTTTAACTAGCATATTAAAATCAAAATATATTTTAAGCTCATTGTAGCATTTTAGAATGTATTATACAAAAAAGTGTATGGTGTGAGCCCACAAATGAGCTATACCGACCGAGCGGCCGCCACCAAGTGTGATGATATAGCCAACATTTGCTGATAGAGGGTGTCATGTGGTCAGCATAACGAGCTCTCCGGCCGGTAATCTCAGTTTTCTAAACCGGGGCCGCTACTTCTTTATTCAAGTATCTCCTCCTTTGTCCTCACAAGACTGAGTTGACTCAGTTCTAGACTCACTGCTTCACAGGAGATCGAACCCGGGGCCTCTGTATCTGTAGCAAGGAACTCTGACCACAGAGGCTAAATGTATTATAAATACTGTACGCGAAATAAAACAAATATTAATATTTTCGCTAAAGTGATTCCTTGGCCTTTTATAAGCGAATGACAGTCAGTTATGTCTATTATAATGAGAATTAACCCAAACTAGGCCTATATACATTTGTCCATAGTAGAAGACGACATTTAACATTGCCAGAAAGTAGGCCTACAACTTCACCATTTTCTTAATATTCCTATGAGAAAATCAAAGTTTTCAGTCCAGAAAAGATATTTCCCTCCATCAAAGACCATTGATAAAGAGGAAGTAAATTGTGTGTTTGACAGTCAAATTATGAAAAAAAGGCAAATATCACAAATTTAATCATTTTAAATGTAACCGTAGTTTTTATATCTATATTACTACACTACCTAGGTTTGGGTTAATTCTTTTTACCCATTTTAACAGAAAATTTTATTTTATTTTTCGACTTACTGAAATTCAATTTTTTAACTAATGAAAGCCAATCATTTTGTTTACCACAGATAGCGGTATCTATTAATTTGGTCCGGATTAAATGCTGTTCAAAATAATAATTCCTAATATGTTTAAAATCGTCATCTAGCACGTTTCACAATTGTATTAGTCTTAGAGCTAATATTTATTGACATTTACTGTAGTAATTATTGGTGTTAATAAATAATTAATAATTAAATATATTGTGTTTCACCATAATCCTTGAATCTTCAAAAAGTTCAATACTCATCAGTCTAATAATACTAGTTACTAGTTAGCTGTTTGAATTTGTGGCTATGTTCTTTGAAGGTTTAGCTTGTTTACTGGTTGGATAGTTTGTTAGAAAGAGAAAAGAACACAATATATATATATATATATATATATATTTTAAATTGACTCAGATAATATCCATAACGAAAATTACAACGCCTTTGATTAATTTTGTAATTAGTAATAATGTTCAAACATAAATAAATGGTTTTTTTTAATTATAATGTTCAAATATAAAATAATAAGCTCAGGTAAAGCTAAGAAGTATTTGTTAAGGACAACAAGAATATGTTGAAATAATCTAGGTTTGGTTAGATTGAGTATGAAATTGTGTCAAATTTCATTGAAATCCGTTCATTTTGATTTTTTCAAATGTTAGATCCTTTACAAAGCTTTAATGATTTTTACTTTTATTTTTAATGATTATTTTTTCAAAATTCGACATTTTAAATGCAGTATTTTAAGGTCATTCGATAGTAAAAATATATTGCACAGTTTTTAACAAGTGTAGGCTATAAGATATATAATTAGTTTTCAATAATTTCAAACCATTGTTATGGTAAAGTAATGAATGTATGAGGCTGGAATTTAGTGTAATTAGATATTCACATGGCGTGTACACAATTATTATAATAATAAATATTTCAATGTGTACCTCACATGAATATCCAGTTATACTAAATGTCACCCCCATTCATTAATTACTTTAACATAACAATGGTACATGAAAAGCATAAAATAGTAAGTTAGACCACTTATAGCTCATGAACTGTAATGGTTTGAAACAATTGAATAACTACTTGTATAGCTTATAATTATATATTTTACTTGTTAAAAGTGTGCAATATATGTATTTATTGTCGAATGACCTTAAGTGTCAATCTGACAGTAAACTTTATTGCCAGTGGGAGATCGGTGCTCAAACCTTGTTCACGTGTATTGAGGCTTTCTCAAGCTTCCTCCACGCAAATGTGGGCTCATTTCTCCTAAAAGTATATCTTCCTTATTCTTGCCCTTGTAGTGTAACTATGCAGATAGCCCAGATAGTTAGTAAGACGCCGTGAATATAAAATAAAATAGTATTCCTACATTGAAACGATGAAATGTTATTCTTCTCGATTAAACAAGGTATGGGACTGAGTGAAAATACCATTCCTGGCTGCTCAGTTCGGACTTTAGACTGCATACAAAACAATATGGGTACACAAATAATGCCCTTTACTAATATTATGGGTGCATTTTTTTATATCTGTCTCTACTACCTGTTCAGGTTATAGGCCTACGTATATATTATAATTACTCTAACGGGGTAGGGATGAGGAAGGAACCATTTTAGAAGTAATATTCCCGTGTTTGCGTGAAATAATAGTAAGAAACAATTAGGAGAATACCACCCTCAGCAGGCCCAACTGGGACTCGAACCCCAATCTCCCCGTCATCAGCAGGCCAGTTTAACATGAGGGTGATGCCTTAGACCATTCGGCCACTAAGGCGGGTGTAAACAAATTAAAATATCAAGATTGGTTAAAATTATTTCGTTCTCAAATGTTTTGGCCTTCGGTGGTTTCTTGTTTAAATCTTTATCAACTATAGTGAAGCACTTGTAGAATAAACTTGCACATTTTGACAAGTGAAACTCATCAAATGGAATAGTTAAAACACACAAAAAAACTGTCGACCAATTAGTGGTCTTCCTTGGCATAGGGAGTAGGCTGATAACATCTAAAACTATTTTTTCGCATACATTACTGTTTTCACCCAGGGCAGCTTTTTATTCAAGCCATATATTTCCCACTACCGGCTCGTTAGGCCTGTCGTAGCTTCATATGTCTTATAATATAACTAAAGACTAGGACAGACACAACAGCCAGTCCCCAACCGTTAATTCGTCATTGTGAACGGGTAAGCTCACATTTCATCAATGATAGATTTCTCGGCCATATTGGGAATTGAACCCGGGCCCCTTAGATCAGTAGACATACACGCTACCTACTGAACTGCGGTGTCGGATTGATAACATGTAAAACCAGCCTATGCTATTAATTATAATAGATAAATGTGTCCAAAAAAGAGTATCTGGTACTAAAATAGTAATTTGTTGTAGTATTCCACAGTGAGAACACCCACAGCTTACTTTCTAATAGGCTCTATAGAGCGTTACGACGTATTCCAGGCAGGGGGGATTAATCATGGCTTACGTGTCGAAAACGCGTTATGCAAAGTTAATTAACAGTTTCTCACAGTCACATCAGTATGAATAGAATAGTGTAAAACCACTATAAAATACTCTCACGAGCGCACATTATAATTTTTCAACAAAGTATAATTACACGGCGGGACAGGGGGAATAATTTAATTCCATACCGAGCTAAGTAAAAGGAGACATAATAGCCATCAGCATCGGGCAAGGGTGACTGTCGCGTATTGCCTGCTTTACTGGAGGTAGAAACATGCTGGTTTGAATCCTGATTGGGTGTAGTGAGGTGGTTTTCTCAAATGGTTTCCCACTCTCCCTCAACGCAAGGGTAGAATTCCGCTAGTTGTACCTTCCTTGTACTTACCATAACCCTATGAGGGTAAATATTCGAGTGGACCGGACGGGTAATGGGATGCCGAGCACGTTAATAAGTTGCCCGAATTTTCCAAAGTTAGCGGTATGTAAAGTGTGCATCTGGAGCTAGTTCTATCCAGTCCACCTCGTTACACCCTATCCCTATCTTGATCTAGTTATATCCAGTCCAATTCGTTACAACCTATCCCTATATTGAGATAGTTATACCAGTCCACCTCACTACACCCTAGGTCTTTCAGGGCCATTCTAATGTTATCCTCCCATCTGCATCTGGGTCTTCCCAACGGTCTCGTCCAATTGGATTTGCCAGTCAATTGTCTGAACACGATTCTATATTCTCCCATTTGGGCTGCATGTCCTGCCCACCTTAATCCTCCATTACCCAGTAGCCTAATCCATATTTGGACCAAAGATCTTACTGAGCAATTTGTTTTCATCATGTGAAGTAATAGACCAAGGTTCACACCCATAGAGAACCGGTAAAAATATTGTTTTGTATATTATGAGATTACACTCCGGGACAGATGTCAACACGTTACTGACCGAATAGTAAGAGCATTTCCCGGCTGTTTTATTGTTATAATCTCCACCCTAATATATCCAGGAGTCTTCCCGTGGTCACTCATAGCAGTCTCTGGGAACGGGGCGAATCTTGTATAGCTCAGTGGGAAAACGCTGGCGGGCTAAGCCAATGGTCCCGGGTTCTTGTCCCATGTAAAGGGCTCATTTTTACATTAAAGATGTTAGTGACGGCTGTACGGTGTACAAGCAACCGAAGATTTTTATTTTTTAGCACCGCATCTTACTACCCGTTCGGGTATTACGCCTATATACTAATTACGCTAATGGTTTTAGAGATTATGAATGTTATATTTAGATAAAATGTAGCTGCATTTGCATGGAGGTAGAGTATAAAAATCACATCGGGAAAACCATATCGGAAAAACCACCCTCAGTAAACCCAACCAAGACTCGAACCCCGATCACCTCGTCGTTGGCAGTTTCATCTTCTGTGAGAGTAAAGCCTTAGACCATGTGGCCACAGAAGTGGGTAAGCTTATTTTTTTCTATAAATGTTTATTTATTATGTTTTAACAAGTTAATATTTTAAAATGGTTTAGCTCCTTCCTACTTAGATTAGTTGAACAATAACTCATAGCATTATTGTGGTTCTCTAATTACTAAATTGGACTAAAAAGTTCATATCTATTGATCTCCTTTTCTTGTGTACATAACACTGTTTATTGTTTCTTTCGTTTTTACTTGGTGATTTGTTTAACAGTGCAGCAGTTAAATATCTCAATTTAATAATTAGGTTGAGAGCAAGCTTAAAATAAATAGAAATGGCCAATCCTAAGTATTTCAGAGTAGAATTGAAGTTACAGTGGAGTAGGTTCGAAAAATGAAATCCGCACGAGACCGGTCTAAACTGGAAGGCAAAGGGCAGTAAATCCCTCACTTTGAGACGTAAATGTGAAATAAAATACCACTTTGAGTGTTTGAATCCGCTTTATATTCTAACAACGCCCAGTTCAGTATACGTAAATATATCCATGGACTTACCCCATTCCCCGCCCCCCAAATATCTAAAAGTACAATCAGTACCCACTGCAGATTGCTCAGGTTAGGAGAACATGATCATTAGAATATAAAAAACAAAAAATTATTTGGAACGTTAATTTATGTTATGTACTACCTAATACATTTATCAGAGCCATCATGAAATGCTTACTAAACCAGAGCCTTACATCTACTCTACACAGCAAATATATTGAAGAAAGTCATAATGAGGCGTTTTGAAAGAGAGTTAAGAAACGTTATTTTGTACATAAAAAGACATTTCGACAAACAAAATGGCTTAGCAGATTCTTTTATTATTATTACTATTATCTACGACTTAGGCTACTCCTGCTTTATGACACAATATAGGAACCCAAAAGTGCATTGAAGCACTTACAAAAGTACGCCACCTATCCCTGTCATGAGCTTGTTCTATCCAGTCCACCTCATTACACCCTATTCCTATCTTGAGCTAGTTCTATACAGTCCACCTCATTACATCCTATTCCTATCTTGATGCTAGTTCTATCCAGTCCACCTCATTACACCCTATTCCTATCTTGAGCTAGTTCTATCCAGTCCACCTCATTACACCATATCCCTATATTGAGCTAGTTCTACCCAGTCCACCTCACTACATCCTATCGCTTTCAGGCCCATTCTAATGTTATTCTCCCATCTGCGTCTAGGTCTTAACACTGGTCTCTTCCCATTTAGTTTGCCAGTCAGTTCCCAGAACAAGGTTCTAGACTCTCATTCACATTACATGACTTGTCCACCGTAGTCTAGGAGATTTTATTATCCTAACGATGTCTCATGATGAGTACAGGGTGTGGAACTAATCATTATGTAACCTTTACTATGCATTATTTACTATTATTAACATTATTCTATACTAGGCCTATTTCCTATATTCGTAGCACAACTCTAAATTGGCTGAATTTGGCTTTAATAATAAAAAAGAGAGCCAAACTCAGAGATTTTTTAAAGGAACTTCCTTACAATTATTAAGGACTTTAATTATATGTTCCCCATTAAAATATGTTTAAAATTACTTTTAGTTCGAATTGGTTTTACAAATAGTTTCCATGTTTTTAAAACTTCAACCATTATAGCTCATTGTATCAACTTTATGTCTTCATATACTAATTTAAATTCTTGTTTAGCTAAAAGTGACAGCTGTTTCTTATGCTATGCAATTATTATAATGTGCTCTCATCATCATATGTACTTTTCAAAGCTGGCTTGTTATTGGTCCTGCAACTAACTGTTGGTCAGCATTTTAATGAAGGAAATTGAAATTATTATTTGTATTGAAGTTATTATAATCACTATATTACCATTACTAAATTATACAATCATTATGTGTTATTGTAAAATCATTGTCTAGAAAATCCATTAGCTGAAAGGTTTTAGAAAACATATCTAGGCGATGTTTAAAAAAATTACAACCGTATGAATCAAAAAGTGTTTTAGAAATCCAATGTTATTAATTTACAAGTAGTAGGCCTACTTAACAAAGGACAAAATAATTACTTAGAGACAGATATTAGGTAAGCCTACCATTAATTAGTTTGCATAATTTAATTAAGTAATTGTATTGAAATCATAGGAGTTGGCAGGCTGGTTGAAGGAGGGAATATTTGGGAATCCGAAAATACCGAGTACAAAGAACATTTTCTCGCTCGCCACATAGGTATAGTGCAAGTAACGCTATGAGTAGATACGTCTAGCCGCGTTGAAGCCACCACTATCCGCAAAAATATCAACACAGCTGTTTTGTATCGGATAAAAGCGCGTATTAAGGATACAACTGCGGAGAGAGTTACACAGAGGACATTTTAACTGCATTTAGCTTAGGGATCTATGCAAGCTATGAATAAATAATAAGCATACACAAAACATATGATGGCCACCAATTATATTTATTTTACCAGGACAAAAGAAATAAACCCCAACACAAACAATATTGTCTCTAGTATTCCCTTCGCACTTCCCAATAATCGAATAAAATACTATGACTATTAATTTTATGGGACCATATTTAATAGGCCAGCCAATAACCCAAAGTTTGATCTACCTCATCCATCCAAAGAAGCACGCATACTCAGCCCTTCGGTTGACTATTGACGCCCGCCCGTTCCATCTGGGATGGATCGCATGTATCAAGAAAGTCCTGAAAGGCTCTACAAATGTCGCCGGAAAGCTACGGATATTTAACATGACACAATTGACGTGGGACAGACAGCTACGAAATTAGTTGTGCTACTGTGCTTCTTAGCTAGGTAAAAATCCGTCTACCTCGGTCGGGTTCGAACCCACCAGTATCGGGTCGTGTAAAAAGAAAATAAACTTGTATTGTGTTCACTATTATTATTATTTATTATTATTATTATTATTATTATTATTATTATTATTATTATTATTAGCACCACGTCTTACTACCCATTCAGGTTATACGCACGCTAATGTGTAATGGTAGGGTGATTGTGAGATGAAATTAAGGACTTACAGTTTAACGTAGGATCCGAACCACGGTGGAGGCTTTGCATTCCACACATTCAGAAGTTGTGATTAATACACGTCTTGTTCAGAGGTGAAGGAAGGGTTTGGCAATCAGATAAATCTGTGCCGGAGCCGAGGATTGAACCCCGGACCCTCAGCACAGAAGTCCGACACCTTATCCCTAGACCATCAGGTCAGCCATATTGTGCTCACTGTTGTGAAATGTTACAATACCTAAGGATGTAGATATCAGATTAAGTTCGCGATTTAGCATCAAGATGCTGAATGAAGCCATGGGGATCGACGCGTTAGATCAGTTGAAACTTGTCATGTGTAACATACTCACACCCTCTACCTCATGTCCAATCACTCGATACTGTCACCGCACACTTGTTTCACGTTCTGGTAAAAAAACACTAGCAACGGCGGTTACCGTGAGTACGTCGCTTTTAACCGACTAACATAACAGCTAGGGAGGAGGAGTGATTTTTGAGGAAGTGCACCAGAATTAGCGTAGGGAGGTAAGGGAGATAAACCAGGATATATCACTTGGGGAGAAATAAGCACCAGTACATTCGTCCCAGATTCGAACCTCAAACTTTCATCACCAGAAATCCGGTAAGTTGTGATCCTGGTTTCTGAAACAGTATGATCACTATTGCGGGTAGAGTAGAGGGTGTCCCAAATAAAAGCGGCCCCAAACGCACAGTATTTCAAAGCTTGTGTTCAAAATGTAGCCATGCAGTTAGTTGCCCCAGAGATGATACTATCCAGTGTTTATTTATTGAAACCATGCATAGCGGCTGGCGGTGCACATTTATACGGCAACACACACTTTGAAATAATGTGCGTTCGGGGCCGGTTTTGTTTGGGACACCCTGTAGTTTGAGAGTTGGGAAATTAACGTCTTGATAAACTCACAGGTGAGTCAACTTTATATGAGATTGGGTGGTAATTTAATTGTTTATACATGGTAACGTTGGCCTTTCTGTCAGTTGAAAAGCTACTCAAAGCATTTTAATATGGATAAACTTGGCAAATAGGTCTACTTCAGTCGCTTACACCAGTAAATTCATTTTTCATCAATTGAAAAATAAATGGTATCATACAATCATATATTTTACTCATTTACATTAATAAAGTGAATACCTAGTTTGTTTGACATGAGCGTTGCGCGATCTACCGCGCGGAGAGGCCTGCAATTTTAACAATGGTAGCTTCTTTGCGTGAGTATGCGCACCAAGAGGCTGCAATTTTAACAATAGTAGCTTCTTTGCGTGAGTATGCGCACCAAGAGGCTGCAATTTTAACAATGGTAGCTTCTGTGCGTGAGTATGCGCACCAAGAGGCTGCAATTTTAACAATAGTAGCTTCTGTGCGTGAGTATGCGCACCAAGAGGCTGCAATTTTAACAATGGTAGCTTCTGTGCATGATTATGCGCACCAAGAGGCTGCAATTTTAAAAATGGTAGCTTCTGTGCGTGAGTATGCGCACCAAGAGGCTGCAATTTTAACAATAGTAGCTTCTGTGCGTGAGTATGCGCACCATGAGGCTGCAATTTTAACATTTTGAGTTTATTTTTTAAATTATTAAAAGCTGCGTCAAAAGAAATAAAATAAAGAGAATTTTATTTCTGTCTGTTTAAGTGGAAAAAAAAATAGTTGCAAGGGGTAACCATTTTTAAAAAGTCGTCATCAGCAGTAAATTACCCTAAATTGTATTTTAGAAAAAACG
The DNA here is from genome assembly GCA_902141385.1 of Timema californicum. NCBI lineage: Eukaryota > Metazoa > Arthropoda > Insecta > Phasmatodea > Timematidae > Timema > Timema californicum. Next base: position 2,600 of record CABFOW010004641.1, on the reverse strand, counting down.
AATATGTAATCGTATTAATAATGTAAAACACTCCCCAGGTGCCATTTTCGAAATATTTTAAATTTTCAAAACTCACTCCTCGGTAAGCTACCCTTAATTTGGGGGCCAGAATTAAATAATAAATCCCCATAGGTATGAGAAATTATAACATCTAAATATCAAGTTTGAACAAAATCCATCTGTTTGGGCTGTAGCGCGCCGAGGACAGAGAGATAAAACGGTGTCCTGACAATCGCGCCCAAAGGGCCGAGCAGGGGTCGACCCAGGTAGGGGTCAGTGTCACAGTTATTATTGCGTACACCTGGATTAAAGGGGGTTAGGTTAGGTAAGCTTAGGTTAGAATAGTTCAGGTTAGCTTAGGTAAGCTTAGGTTAGCTCAGGTTAGAATTGTTCAGGTTAACTTAGGTTAGCTCAGGTTGGATTAGGTTAGTTCAGATTAACTTAGATTTTAAAACAAGGTTTGTTAATGGTTATGGGAACAATGATATAGTAGGCTAAATTAAAAATAGACTACACAGCTTTATATTATTTATATCAATTATTGAAATTGGTTGGGGCAACGGCCAACTCAGGTAGAAAAATAAATAACTGTTCGCGATTGTGTATGCAATTATCATATATTCTATAAAACACAGGCACAGACAAAATTATAAGATTATTTTTTAATTTGGAGGCATATAAAACGTCACAGAATGGCCACAAAATCTTATAAATAAAATTCCTTAAATTTCCATTAGATCCAAATTTTCCCAGTTTATAACGGGATACATAAGGATGTTAAAACATTCTAAGACATTCAATTTGTTATAAATAGTTATTTTTGAAATAAATTAAACTCTAAAATTAAATACATAATATAAAGACTTTGATTAAACCAATGTTTGAAGAGGGTGCAATTAAATCAAATACATCGTTATCCTTGATTGATTACCCAATTCCCTGACATGTCCCTGATTTTCCTTGCAGTTTCCTGGTTTTTCCAGGATTTCACTGACTGTGGCCATCCTGCGTCAGGATCAGTCAATACCTCGATTTCAAAAATGTTCACGATTACAAGACTTTCTCTGTCAGAGAAAGTATAAGAGTAACTAGACATAATTAAGAGACAAACGAAGAAAATATTTTATTAGTTTTTTAGTGTCCTGAAATATTAAAATTTATCTTAATCAAACTATAAGTTATATAAAACCTCGGTTTCAATGGAACGTCAATAATCTGAACTAAACATAAAGATAGTAATTTGGTTTGGAGAACTTAATAATGACTGGGAGTAGGCGACCTGGTGGTCTAGGGGTAAGGTGTCAGACTTCTGTTCTGGTGGCCGGGGTTCAATCCTCGGTCCCGGCACAGATTTATCTGATTACCAAACTCTTCCTTCATCTCTGACAAGACATCTTGTGAATGTGGGGAATGCCAGGCCTCCACCGTGGTTCGGGTTCCACGTTAAATTGTAGGTCCTCCATTTCATCTCACAATCACCCTACCATTACACATTAGCGTAAGTGCGTATAACCCGAACGGGTAGTAAGACGCGGTGCTAATAATAATAATAATAATAATAATTGGGAGATTGTTAAATCTACTAACGATATTAGCATAGGCCTACATCATAGTGATGCAATTTTTCATAGTTCTAATACGTGTTTCAACGTGAAATAGACAAAAAATATATTTCAGAGCACGTCCGACATATTTCAAAGCATAGTGATGACGTGATTTGCCCTTTCCCCCACTGCCATCAAATCACAAATATAATTAGTTTCGTATTTTAATGAGTGGCTTCACAATTACTTTTTACTAAACGCGTTTCCACTCTCCCTCCTTGCAAACGCGGGGGGATGCACTTTAAATTCAAACGGAGTCTCCCATCCATATCCATTATTTTGCACCTCATCTTATTACCCGTTAAGGCTAGTCGCATTTGACTAAGCTAATGGGGTAGGGACACGAAAAGTATTATATAGAGGAAATGTACCGACATTTGCGTGGAAGGCTAGTGGAAAACCAGTAGGGAGAATGACGACACTCTGAGTGATTAATCATACCGACGATTCAAACCTCGCTTTCCCATCACCATAATATCAGATTAGACGAGACCATCGACATTGTCTGCGTGCCCACCGATGTGTGTGAGTCTTTCCCTAAAGTACACGAGCTAACTTTATTTCGCTATTTAAAATATAAGGGACCGTTTTTCGAGATGAGTAAACTGTTAGACCCAGATATCGTCCAAACCATTATTTCCAAATAGCAGATTCCATTCATCATATTAATCTTGTCCTTATCTACAACAGTTTGGTTTTAGATTAAACGATTTAAGAACTTTGTCAAAGTGTGCCAAGATCAAACGAAACATTCTAGAACTTCTACCGAAAGTGTTTTTATTCATATTTAAATATATTCTCCGATTGTTTCATGATAATTATTGACGTTCTTTATTTTCCTTTATTTGTGTACTAATTGTACTGATAATAATATAAGTATCCTAAACTATTTTCGCGGCCCCCTAATTCTTACCAACACATTAATCATTAAGATTTATTCTAAAATAGTGGCTTTTTACTGATTATAGCAAACAAATAAAAAACAGAAGTTAACTT
>CABFOW010004640.1:0-53318 GCA_902141385.1 Timema californicum | reverse complement strand
GTTTAACCCCGCGCGTCTTACAACAAGCAAACGCGGTGTATAAAGCTGGCATCACAATAGAAAAATTTAAGAGTAAATACATGTATACGTGTACAAAGCACACGTTATGTTTGTTAAGAATTTTAATGATTCACAATCTAAACTTAGCATGAAAAGACCCGTATTGGTGTGCACGTGGACTAGATTTAAAGCTCGCCACTGACGGGGAGGTTGGGCCTTGAATCCTTATAGTGTGCACTGAGGGTGGTTTATCCTAAAGGTTTACTTCTTTCTCTACACTCAAATGCGGGTACGTTAATCTAAACTATGTATTCCTCATTTATACCCTACTAACGTAATTAAATGTGAATTGTGGATGTGGAGAAAGATGCAAGGGAAATTAACAACACTAAGGGCCGGTCTTATGACTACCGGATAGATATTGCTATCGGGAGGTTAGAGTTAGGGACCAGATAAAGTTATCAACCACTTTAATATTTTACGCGTATTAATTATGAACTGAGTTTATCTACCGGATAGCTATCTGTAGGATAAGTATATTTTTATGCAGAAAACGGATGGTTGGTACAGTTTTTATTGGTGCGCGCATGCGCATGAACCCTGCTGCAACCGCTACAACCTAGCGAGTGGCGACATCACTCAACATTTGTTAAATAAATAATGACGGCTAAACGAGTGCGAGGCGCAGAGAGCACGAGAGCGCAGAAGCTAATTTGTTTAGCAAATACTAATTTCGGTATCTGGCAAAATGTGGGCAATAGTTTGGTACAACGTTTACAAAATTTAATTTATTGTACTCACATTAAAAGAATTGGTTCTTATATAACTATAACTCTACAAATAGATTGTCAGTTTTTATAAAAGTGTGAGTTAAATGTTCTAACTATGTATATAATTAGAGCCTGAGCCTGTACTTACTATACACGCGAACCAAGATTTTAACCTAAAACAGATTCTGATTGGTGAAACCTCATGAAAACCAACGCTTCACTATGGCAACGACCATTTTAACTTTCAGATAAAAGTTATCAGGTACTTAAACCTCCCGATAAAAATGCAATGACTAAATACATTTTATCTGGCAGATAAATGCTATCTGGTGGTCATAAGACGAACTTTTAACTTAACGACCAGATAAAAATATGTATCGGCCAGATTAATATTTATCCAGGAGTCATAAGACCGACCCTAATTATTATTATGTTGAGTCCAATCATTTTTAAATACTGGTATACACCTATTTTCTTACGAATGTAATAAACATCTGACATTTACACAAACATTGCCGGATACAACACTTTCATATCTTCACACGCCAGGTCATCTGATCCACAGCTGTCATTTTTGACAGATATTATTTATTAATGCCTATCGAATGACACTAATAAAATAATAAAATGCTATCAATGTTGACTACAAAAAATAGGTTTGAATTTTCTAAAAGGTGCTTCAAATGTCCAATCGCAAGAAAATCATGGTAAAGCAGGGTCCTCTATAAAAGTTTCATAATTCGAATCCAAATATAAACATATGTAATTTGTTTACCACCTATTCAAGTTATACGCAAAAGCAACTAGAATAACATTTAAAATTAATCACGTATAGTTAAAGTTAATTTAGTTATCTAATATTAGAAAGACTAAACATCAAGTTTTAAAAAAATAATCAATTAACCAAAGCTATTATATTTGTTTTAGTGAGGATTTACTCGCATCTAAATATAATATTCTGAAAATTGAAAAATACACCTAGACACGAGAATTGAACCTAGGACCGTACTAAGCCAAAGGTCCCGTGTTCGATTCCCATGTCCAGGAGTCATTTTCCAATTTTCAGGAAATAAAATAAAATTTAAATCAATGGAAACTATCTTCGAATTCGTTGGAATAGTCTGTTTCCTTGTAGCGATGGTTAAATAGTACAAAATACTGTTAAATCCAACAACCTCTTGAGTATCGTCTACGCCGCATGCGATCCTTACACAATCTACCGTGAACTGTTACATACATTTAGTACTGATTCATTTACTAAGTACACGTCTTAACACATGCGTATACTCAAAATTTTTCCATCTTGAACACAGTACAACCATACCTTGATTTTTTTTCCCTTGTGAACTAATAGTAGTACAATGTACAACCTTTTATTTAGAAAAAATATATTTTTGTTAGCTGTAAACATTGAGTGTTATTTTATATGTACATGATAAATATCTAGGCCTATAAAAAGTGACAGCGGCAGATCACATGACTTGACATACGAATGGGTAATAGTATATCTACTCACTTTTTGTAGGTGTCAGATAATTATGCCAATCTGTAAAAAAAATTGGGGTGTATTTCGTGTCCACCCGTCTTTTCATTTAGCTGTAAACAATAGATTTATTACTCCCAACATTTGTTTGGCAACTAAATAAACTTTACCCATCAAAAGCAAATCGTACTGTTCTATAAACATCTATGACATAGCTTCACACTAATAATTTTTATATAAAAAAATCCTTTTTACTCCTCTCTAAAGTGACTGAAGGAATGGGAACGACTTCTGAAAAACAAGGTAATTTGGTATTTAAAAAAAAGTAAGTGGTAGCCCTTTATCTGCCGAATGAGACTTTTTTTTTCTTTCTAAATATATGTGGCAGTTACTCCATCAATCCCAGGTAGTCTGTACTTCTTTGTGCAACTTGGTGCTACTTGCCCACCTCTTCAATTTGACCAGCCTCGTCATGCCACACACTCAACTAAGGTGCCAAGTCGACCTCCTACATATTGAGGATACGGCTGATAAAATAATTATGCTATCCATAATATGACACACCAAGCAGGATGCAGGTATGCCTACACGCGAGAAAGAAAATATTTAATCATTTCTAACATATTTAGGATTATTTAATAGGTAAAATACCGTACAATCCTCTCCTGTATACTTGTCCGTCCGTGTATGTGTGCGTCTATAATTTTTGGGAAAATCAACTAGTACACATAAATAAAATTCCCTTCCCATAACCTTCGATTTATGTTTTTGTTCTTACACTAATTTGAGGTTTCTAAAGATTTAAATTAACTATTTCGGTTATTTTTAGCGCTTAGAAAGTAATTTAGATCGTTTAGCTCCCGCCACCTTCCTCATAGATCTTTCTTGTTTAAAAAACAAAACAAATAGAAATGAAAATGAAATGGCAAATAAAATACACAAACAAAATTATTTCTACTTAGACCAAACTTTGTATTTACTATGTATTAAATTGTATCTTGGATAGAAGAATATCACCATAGCGAACTGTTTCGTTCATGGGACCTATGATTCGAACCAAACTTTTTAAACGCGTTTTCATTAGCAATAAATTAATCACTCAGATTGGATTCTGGCCATTCACAGGTACACTCTTCACTGACTGTTTTAAGACAGTCTCTTTGATGTACGGGTGATCTCGTTGGTTACATTAGACCATATTTATAGTCCAGTTTCTGGAATCAAGCATTCTTCTGGAATACTAATAAATAATAAGAGAGGAAATGCTCCATTATTCGAATCCTATGATAGTAAAGGGATTCAAGATTCGTAAAACTATTTAAAGTATCTCGAATACAACTATGAAGACCTTGACTGGAAATAACAAGTCTAAGCAATAATTATATTTAATAATCAAATAACCAAAGCTATTATTTATGCTTTTAAGTGAGGAATTCTCCATCTAGATATAATATTCTGAAAATATAAAAATGACACCTGGACACGGGAATTGAATAAAGCCAAAGGTCCCTGGTTCGATTCCCGTATCCAGGTGTCATTTTCCAATTTTCAGAATAAAATAATTATATTGGTAAAATAAATTAAGAGCTGTATAGCTGGAAGAGTTAAAAAAAATCGCAAGAAAAAGCACACAATAATTGTATTAATATGATTAATTGACATAAAAATTGTTCTTTTTGTTTATGACCTAAATGGCATGACAAAACAAAATACCATTTTGTCAATGGCACCAATCTTGAATAATAATCTTTTAATTGAATTTTAAATATTTTCACTTTAAAATCAAAACTTTTTAAATATTCGAGGATTCACATTTCGATTCATAGATTAGAAAAAAAAAAGATTCGGATTTGAGAAGTATACTACTAATTAATACTTCACAGTTTAGTTTGAATGGGGAATTGGATGACGTCCGAATCTCGACTATCTATACGACTCTTGAAATAACAACCCTCGGTGAGTTGGAGTTGATATTCATGCTGCCGCTTATATTTTATTGTTATAACTGCGTCTGAATATCTGTTCAGGTTATGCGGGTGTATAATTACTCTAAATAGGCAAGGGTGAGGAAGGAATCATTTTAAAAGTAATTTACCCGCGTTTGCGTGAAAGTAGAGTGGGAAACCTTTTAGGATAAACCATCCTCATTAGACCCGAATGGGATTTGAACCTCGATCTCTTCGTCATCAGCAGGCCACTCTTAACATGAGAGTGACGCTTTAGATCATTCGGCCATTGAAGTGGGTCTGCTCTGCTGCTTATACACAATTTAATAGTACATGGTTTGCGTTAAACACAATACATTGCTTTTCATTGATATGAAACTATAGGCCTAAAATTAACTATTGGTTTCTTGGTCAGTCAAATTGAATGGCTTTTTTATGCATGTAACATAACCCTCCATTCATCCATACCTATCTTCTTAGGTGTAATTTTACTCTAACAGCGGTATTCAACTTTGGATACGCGAATAAATGTTTTTGGGTGTGATGGGGCGGGAAGGGGGGTGTCATGTAAAATTAAAATAAACAATATGTATGCAAACATTTATTTCTCATTTGAAACTTATTAGAACTACATTATGTTTGATGTAATTTATTTTAGATGTACAGTAGATTCTAGAATATGTATAGCTTGCAATATGCGCCAACAACTTTGGGGGTACAGAGTTAAATATCATTTATATCTGGGGATACGCTAACAAATAAGGTTGAATATCACTGCTCTAGCTCATGGCCGGTCAACCGGGAGCTAATTGTGTACTCGATTACTCTTCAACCAGAAATTGTATCGATGTACAGTATTCTGCAATATTCACTTATCAAATTGAAATTTGAATGAGTCAAATAGTAGGGCCTATTTCATTTTATAATAAAACTTTGTATTTTTTTTAAAGGAAAAAAAACAATGTAAAATAATTATCTCGATTCAATTTTATAAACCTCAACGTGATGCTACGTCTATTTCTAGATGAATTAACGATAACAGTTACGTGTTTTCCGTGAGGTAGGTTCTTAAGTCACATCGCCGTTTTAATCGTTCTGCCTATGAGAACTGTACTGTACCACACCTGTGAGCAGTGTTTTTACATTAGTCGAGGTATTTAACGTTCACTATCTGAACCGACTGATTATATCAACACACTACTAACAAACTAACTTAAATCTAGAACAGACACAACATCCAGCCCCCTACCGTTAATTCATTACTCTTAAAGCGTAAACCCACATTTCAGCATTGATAAAGATTTTCGGCCATGCCAGGAATCGTACCAGGGACCCTTAGCTCACTAGACAGACATGCTACCGACAGAGCTAAGGTGTCGGACCTCCTCATTACACCCCACTGGGATTTGAACCCTGTACTCCCCGTCATTGGCAAATCAGACCTGATATTCTATATGTTTAGTCCGTGAACTTACCGATGAGTTTTAATATAGCCTATATATATATTGACCAACTCCACACTTTTGGCTTCTTCTTGACTATTGGATTTGCAGGTTTACTAGGAAATGAGTTAGTGGACCAGGTTGCCAAGCTCCTGAATTAAGCTTCGATGCTTTATTTTGTGGGTAAGAGATGTCCAGCCCCATGTTCTAAACACTTGGCACCAAAGTGGACATTGATACCCGCAATAAACAAACTGTGTACCATAAGGGACAGAGAGTGTTGAAAAGAAACTCTTCTATTCGGTTGACTAGTAGAAAGGAGGTTGTTTTGACAAGACTTTGCGTTTGACATAAGTATATTACTCTTTGGGTTTTTGAGTAAGAGGTGTCATCCCTAGACCGTGTTATTTGCAGCACTGCCCTTATTGTGAAACACGTTTTGGTGAAGTGTCGTAGTCGTGCTCAGATGCTTCTGGGCTTTATATTTAATGGGGATCTTAGACATATTTATGTACTGGTGCAAATACGGTGATTTAATTGGTGTCACACTGGCTCTGTACTCGGCAATAATTTGCTCTGCTGTGTACGACTGAACACGGCCAGAGAAACAAAACCCTAATTAGGTGGGAATTATAGGAAACACGAGATAAGGTAAATGTTTTTGCAGTTTTTATAGCAAAACCTTTTTGGCCAAAATAAACCAAAAATTGCTTCTGTACAGATATATAGTTTAATTTTTATCACAAATTGATATCAACAGTTCTTGACTATCTGTCATGAGCATAACGACATTAGATGATAAACTTTTTAAACAAAGAAAAAATGTGACTAAATTCCAGGACATCCTTGAGATATCTTCAACAACTGTTAATATCACTATGTAAAGAAAATGATGAAACTCTGTATTTATACTCAAGAATTATTAGATTTATTTGGACCAAAAAATATTTTTATATAAAAACTGCAAAAATACTGCCCTTAACTCGCGCTCCCTACACTCCCACGTTAAAATCTATTATGTTAAAGTGTTTATTAAAGTTTGAGGTTTTACAAATATATAATTAAAACTTCAATAAATATGGGTGTGTAACATACTAAAGAAGATTTCTAGCAATGTTTAGTTTAGAATACGACTTTGTTAATCAAGAGAGTGTAAATTGCTCCCCGATAGATCGATAAAATGTCAAAAATAATTTCATAGCACGCTTGTACGTCCTTAATTTAGGTCTTCTCATCACACAGTATTTGTGTCACTTTAGCAGACACACTTTCTAATCCCTTTTAACGCCACCCGGATTTTATTAGGATCCTGAGTTGAGTGGAATGAACTGTGCGTGCGTCTGTGTGTGTGAGATGTGGATAGGGTTGTAAGTGGAGGTGTTGCTTCCTTCCTACCCCTCTCCTCATTCACTCCCTTGCCCATCTTCATCGTGTTTCTTGTGTCTCGGGGAGGGTGGGGGTGGAAGATATACGACTCTCGTATGAGCTGTCTTGACACTGCTACACCCTTTGCCGCTCAGAGAAATAAAACGGCGACAATCTTCATTCTTAGTCTCTTTAAAAAAAACTTCATTTAGGGCCGTTCCAATGAAGTACATTCTTCTAAAAAAAAACCACTCCCCTTTAAATATACATAAAAGATAATGACAAAGTCATTGGTATACATACAGTCTCAAAAACATAGATGAAAAGTTCGTTAATGGTCAATAATACACCAATCTAAAGCTTCGGTATAATTTATTATTGCTCTGCCGTCCTTGATGGTTTCAACCTTGTCCAATATACATTTATAACCCTTATAAACAGTTCTAATAATAGTAAAAATAAATGTAATACTTAGAAGAAAAATACTGGTAGCACAGCTGGTAAACATCACTGTTCAAATATAAAGGTTAGGTGTACAAGCTATTTTCCGGGCTAAATTTTCACTACATACAAACTTGAAATATTAGATATATTTACCAAATTGCAGTGTCTGGAGGGGTCGGTTACAGGTCTCAAGGTCCCCAGTTTGAACTGGTTGGATAATTAAGATATAACTCTTCCTGGAGTAGAGGTAGAACGATAGGTTTCCATATTTAGATTTTACTTAACACAAATGTGTGGATAAAGGCAGAAAGTAAGACAAACTACCTTAATTGTAGAGCATATTTTTTGCGGGGATGACGTGATTTTCAATTATGTAGGTTATATTTTGTATCGAAAAATGAAATACCACCCCTGTATTGTCTTATTTTAACATCCGCCCCCTCTCTTTGTTGGCCGCGTGGTATAGCGTTACATTATCTCATTAGACTAGACTGCTGGTGACGGGGGGGATCGAAGTTCGAATCTCGTTCGGGTGTATTGAGGGTGAGTTTTCCAAAATGATTTTCCACTCTCCCTCTACGCAAATGTGAGTAGACTTCCTCTAAATATAACCTTCCTAATCCATAAAACCATTAGCGTAATTATAATTAGTACATAAGCGTAAAACCCGAACGAGTAATAAGATGCGATGCTAAAAATTAAACCCATTCTGGTCTAAAATTTTGTTTGCTGTGTGTTTGTATTACTTATTATTTCGAAGGTGTATATAAAAGTAGTGGTTTTTAGGTCATTTTTCTTCCTATCCAGCGATCACAGATCCTGCAGACCATGCTACGCACCAACAATTTGCCTCCACTATCCTCTCTCGGACGATAGCTATTTCTCGCCAGTTTCTGGATGTACCTAAAGATTCAACAGCCTTTCCCACGTTATCTTTCCATCGTGTACGTGGCTGGCCTAGTACAGTAGTCTCGTGATTACCACTGTCCCACTGAAAGCATTTTAAGGAATTCTGGCCTCTGCCATGCGGGCTCGATGTCTGCCAATTGTAGGCTCCTTTTTACAAAGTTTATATAACGGCTTCATTTTTAGGGTATACCACATTAGCTGGATAAAGGGTGGGAAAACTTGAGTGATTTTTTATTTTATTTAATCGTGTTTGGGCTACATTATATGAGCAAATTAAAAAAAAAGTACAACTAAGGGTTTATATATATTGCTAATGTATTTCACAAATCACAACATTTTCACTACAAGGACCGGCTACACGGAGCCGCACCGCACCGCATGTTTCCGGTGGAATGCTATCCATGTTTTTAAATGCAAGTGGCTACACGAGCCCGCACCGGCTAGAACTATTCGTAGAGAGAGTATTGCTCGATGCGGACCGTGTAGTACCTACCACCGGAAATAAATGTTCGAGAGCTTCCGAACGGCATTTCTGTCACAGCCGTTGCACGTGTGACGCTGTAGTCGTTGTTTCCAACATTACGTACAAGATAAACAATATTATATACAACTTATTGAACAACAAACATTCTTCTTCTTAATTATTAGCTAACTTAAAACTTTATTCTTCGTAATTAATAGCCAACTTAATTTTATGAAAATATATGAAAAACTATGCAAATAAAAATCCAAACTTATTTTGTAATATAACTCAGTCTATAAAGAATATAAAAAAATCTTTTTTTTAGTTACAATAATAAATGCGATGCGATGCGGCTCCGTGTACTGGCAATCCAGTCTTGACGGCTCAGACCACGTGACCAACCACGGGCGCGAGTAAAGTTAACAAAACTAATGGTGTTGTGGGGAAGGGAGGGGGAGATGGTGATTGGTGAACGTAGAAAACATGTTCAACATGGCTGATATGCGTATACATGCCAAAGGAACTTTTGTCATGCCACGTCCTTCCTTCCCGCCCGCTATCCCAACCAATTAGATCGTCGTTCGCCATAGGACCTTTGGGTCAGGGGAAGATAAGTGGGAGGGGGCGGTTTTCAAGAGATGCTCAGTCGTTCTAGAGCAGGGAAATATAAGCTATTTACACTAAAGTTCATTAGAGCTGCTATTAACAAACATGGCCAAAAGCCAACCCTCACTAATACATGCAACGGTAAAACCTTTTTGAAGTAATATCGGTTTTTACGCCCACCGATTGGCCGCTGTGGTTTCGTCACCTCCAGCTGGTCTGGTTCTAGTCTGGGTTATTTCTTCGGGCTTTTCATATAGATATGCAGGCAGGGCACGGGAGGTGAACCTCAACAGTGACAAGGTCGCTAAGCTTCGTTTGTTGTTGTTTAGTAAATTCTTACTTGAACTGTGGTTAGATGGGATTTTACAGTCCATTTTTCATAGAAAGAACCTTTTAGAAAATACAAACATTTTTGCTGTCAACGTTGATAACATTTTTCTATTTTATTAAAGTTGTTTTTAGTGACAACTACGTAGCACATGGCTTGACGTATTAATACGTGAACATATTTCCGTTTTTTTTAGCAGTTATGATGATAATGATGATGATAATAATAAGATATAGTATATCATTTAAATATATACACACATATATTGTTATAAGTTTGTTGTTGACTTTTGGGTTTCATGAGATATTTTTACTATAGCGCGTGTTCTTTTAATTAAATGATCAACAAAAGCTATTTAAATAGTTTCATTATTATTTTCCAAAGGTGTATAACGAGCAACTGCAACTCTCCTTGGATGTTTCGACCCGTTCTTGTCACACAGAAACTCATCCAATTTAAATAGTTTGTATGTATATGTGTGCGTATGTGCCTGGGTCTGATTGTTGAACTCAAAGGGAATGAAAGTTATGGTTCGTGAATCAAGTTGGAAGTCGGCCGCCGACAGTCCCGTGTGTTAGATTGTTTGTTCCCCCTTGTTCCCGACCTAGTTCCCTGGCTAATTAGCGTCCTCTCCCATTAGCCCCCTCTGGCGTGACGTCAGATGGACGACAGGTGACTTTGTCCTTCCAGATACTCCTATATTAAAAAAACAACTCCCTGGCCATGACGGCGCCGTCGCCGCCAAGTAGAACGTCACCCACCTTCTTCTGTTCGGGCGATATTAGAATAACCTGGATAATTTTGGAGTATTTGAAGTGTGACGTTGGATCAGTGGCGTGGCGTCAAGTGTTGCCAGGGTAAGCAGCATTAGTTTAAATTGTACCTGTGAATTGTTCATACCCTTCAGTAGAACACTCATTGATCAGGTATCGAGGGGAATACATTCCGGTGTTGAGGCATGCAGAGCCAAGCATATGTGTGGTTGGTCAAATAGGGCCTAAGTGGGCGAGAACATATCACAGGTACAGTTTTAACAAGGTCTGCTTCCCTTGCAACACTCCACGACATGCCACTGCATTGGATAGACATAGGCATCGTTTAATATAAATGGTAAGTCTTGGACCTACCTGACTAATTCGTTTCAAAGGTTTACGCGCAATTTAAAAATCGCGAAAGTTGAATAATTTGACTTATAATTATTGTGTTCAAATACTATGCACTTTTGACATATGTATTGTCATTTGTATTAACTTTTGATGCGTTTCTCAGACATATTTAGAGTCTTAACAAGACACATAACATACGCTCAAGGCAGAGGAAAAACAAAATGGTGATGCCATTATCAGCAATGTGTCAGCCTACTAGGAACGCCATCTATTATGTTTAAAGTGACGCGGGATAGTTGGCATTACTAGTCGTAATTAGAAGTACCACAAGTGCGTACCCACGGATACCCGTAGTTCGATTCTTTGTTAATCGAGGGTTCATTTACAACGCTGATAGCTGTACAAACTTAGATCACATACGTGACCTTCGTTGGTGAAATTTCTAATCATTAAAAAAAAATTATTTCTCCATTTACGTTTCACCTTTGTCTATAGATTTAATTTAAATACAAGAAATAAATTGAAAGGCTTATAAAATATGAAATAAAATATTTTTGTTATATTGTTGTAGTCATGGCTATGGTAGGAATAGAAACAAAACTGAGCCGCTTAGGTCCGCATGTTCTAAGGCAATAGACGGGACTGCCGATGACGGGGATGGAAGATTATTATTATTACTATTCAGTGTTTGCAGGCCCGGTATCTTACAAACTTTAAATCCGGGCAGTTTTTACACATAATTTGAACTTTATACTTTCACACTTACAATATGAATTTCCTTTCAAACATTACAACACAGATTTTGGCTCTTAACTTAATTGAAATTCAACTATCCCTGGTTCCATTTGGTTTTCCCCAGGTATACTACGCCCCCGATACCCTCCCTCGCTGGGCCCTCCACAGTGCCCGGGGATTTTACTTCTGAGTCCGCCAAGCGCCCAGCAGAGGTGGGCATCCCCATATCCACCACCTGTGGAGGCGCCCTATTGGAGTTGATGCCCCGCCTACTTTCTAGACACCACACTTCCGTTTTCACCCTTCCTTACACCCTTGGCAGTTGAATTTACTAATCTACCCCCTACCCAGTCCCCCCCCGTCCCTGATTTAGCTATTTTAACTACTAAACTAGGCTAAACTAAACCAACTTAACTATTTTATTCCCATTCCTGCTGGGGAACTCCGTCATCCCGATGGTACTAGAAGGCTGCAGTGCAGCCAACTTTCTCCATCTTGACTCTGAGGGCCCATCAACCACAATCCGCCTCTCTTGTTTCCAAGGTGGTAGGTTATATGGTGCAGGGAACCCCTCAGAGTTCATATTTACTCCACTAACTTTTGTTCATACGACTGGAAAACTGTCCTTAGGATCACAAGGGCATCCCTTGTGTTCCTCCGAACAGTCGTACTGGAATCCAGTTCCCAGGGCTCGTGCTTGCTACTCCCGGCACCTGCATTTTTTTTTTTTATCCTGGCAAGGATTGTTACAGATTATCCCCCTTTAACAATCCTTTTTCTCTACTCATTTCCCGCTGAGACCGCACTAAGGTCCGTGTCAGTCCCGCCCTCCGTGTTGCTGTCATATTTGTCATTTTCATTGTCAACGCCCCGTCTTATTCGTTCCTGTGCCTCTTTGAGTCTATCTATTTAGGCAGTCTTTGCTCTATCTGACGCTTCCATTGCAATCTGGTCTAAGAATTTCCAATATATTGGCTCCTTCAATACTTCGCCTACTAATTTTACCTGGATCTCTTTCTGTTATTTCCTTATTGCTTCTAGCGTAAGGACGCACTCGAGCACTACGTGTTCAGAGGTTCCCTCCTGGCCGCGTACGGTCCTTTCCCCGTGATGAAGTGGGCAAGACCCCGAGATGGCTGGAGGTGTTTATTCTCTTGTCTGTCAGCCACATTAGGGAACAATTGATAAGTCCTCCTACCTGTCCCATTTCTCTCCCAGCGTCTCTGCCATTCCTCTAACAGGGCTATTTCCGCCTTTCCAGATGTTGTCACATCGAGTGTGGGGAGGACTCTCTCACCTTCTCCATGTTTCTCTTTTTTATCCAGTACGCTACACCTTTTTTCCTTATAAGTAGGTCCAACGGCCATACACTTGGGGCCACACTCAGTGCGTCCGTTTCTACAGTCCGGTAAGCTCCCTTCAGCCTAAGTAAGATGTTCCTATGTAAACCTTTAATTACCTTAGCCGGAACGACATTGGTTAGTCTTCGAGCCCAGATGCACGCCCCATAGCTCATAATGGAGAGAAGGATCGTCTAATGGTATGTCCTTATTATCCGTATATAAAATTCGCCTCTATCCTATGCTTATAATTTTATTCATCACCAACAAAGTTTTCCCCATCACTTTCTCTATGTTCGCCATGAAGTTTCTGTTCTCATCTAGGGTCACTCCCCGGTATCTGGCCGTATGGCTTCTTATACATTTCCTACCTACCTTTATGGTTGGATCCCTAGCCAATCTACCCTTGAACAGCATGTAGGTCGTCTTCTCCGGTGCCATTTTAAACTTGACACTCTTACACTAGGCGTCAAGTTCTTCAAGCACCTGGTCACTCTTTTCCTCTAAGTTCCTTCTAGAGTACCCTTCTATTACTATTAGAAGGTCGTCTGCGAAGGCGACCACACCCTGCGTCTCCGGTATCCCCTCCATCATGTACAACACTGGTTCCAGGCTGACACCCCAAAAGATCGGGCCATATACCGATCCTTGGGGACATCCCTTCGTCAGTAGCTTCTGAACCCTATTTCCTGGACATATCAGGGTAGAGTATCTGTTACGACAGTGATCCTTAAAACTCCTATACATCTGTAGCGGACACTGAATCTCTCTTAATCTGTCAAACATCGCCGGCCACCAGAGGTTGTCAAAAGCGCTTGAGATGTTCGCGAATATTCCTACGACGTATTTACCGGTTGCCAAGTCAATCAGTTACATTGCTCACAGATTGCGTCCTCTAACGACCTGCCTATTTGGAAGCCATACTGCTGCTGATGCATGCCCACGACGGTTATTTGTTTCAGCAATCTTTCACACGATATATTCTCCTGCAACTTCCCTGCTGTGTTCAACAGGGAGATGGGTCTGTATGACTTCGAGATCAGCGGTTCTTTAACCTCTCCCTTGCTTAGCACGATTACCTCGCTCTGCTTCCAGATGTTCGGGATTCTGCCTTGAGCGAGGCATTCGTTTAGCAGCCCTACAAGGAAAGGAGCAATAAAGTCATCCGTCTTATCCAGCACCTCGACCTTTATCCCGTCCGGTCCAGGCACCTTTTTCTTACCCATCAGAGCAATGTTACTGATTACCTCCTCCCAACTAACAGGTTCCACCTCTTCCTCGTTTACATACTCATCATTCTCCATCCTCTCCCCCAACCTTCGGTGCTCTTCAGTATATTCTGTCACCTCATCATCTGGCAACAATACCTCCATTAGAAGAACCGTAGATTTCCTCCCAGCTGGTCGTGGTACTTCCATCATTCTTAGATAGCGTGGTTATCATGGCTGGGGGCCGTAATTTCCCGGTACCCCCCAAGTTCCCCTCTGTAGCTCCTCCTGCACATACTTCTCCTAACATTTCCTCTTCTCCTGAAACAACCCATCCTCAAACTCCCTCTTCTTCTCCCTGTAGATATTTAATAACACCACCCGACCAGCCAGGTCTCGACACCTATGATATCTCCTACACGTTATTCTTGCCCTTGCTTGGAGACTCCGCAGTCTGCCATTCTATGGCTTATTATCAACCTTGGTATCACCTTTCACCACAGGTATCGACTTCCTCATTGGATAGTGCAGAGCCCACGTCAGCTGTTTGGCTTTCGTGTTGACATTGTCGCCTTGTTCCACTGGGCTGGGCAGTATCAGTTTACCCCTAAGCTTCTCCCAATTACTTTGCTCATGTTGTATCTCCTTCTTTTCCCTTCCCCATTTCCATCCACTAGCATCCCGCGGCAAAGTCAAAGACGATAAGGCTACGATCGCTAACCGTGACGTCCACAACCCTCCAACCTTCCATCATGTCCATGGACTCGGCGTTACACAAAGTGACGTCAATGTTGTAAGAAGCCCCAGCTCTCCTAATATGCAGGGGGATTATTCGGCTGGTTTGCAACCTCGAGTCCATGACCATAAATGAACTCCTCTAAATCACGGCCCCTTATATCTCTCCCAATCGCCCTATGACTATGCCACATGGGAGACTTAGCATTAGCATCAGCGGTAATTAAGAGTGGCACACCTGCGTATGTCTTACATATTATCTCTAGCTGGTCAAGATATAACTCAATTGGATACCTAAATTCAAAATATAGGTTTGCCATTATACACCTGCCTGAGCTAGTTCCCAGTTCTACGCATGCTACCCACTGGTTACAGAGCTGTTCAATCTTAGTTACGGCGATTTCCTTGTTAAATACCACTATTGAGCTCATGGGAGCTTCACCACTAACAACAATTACTCTAGTGACCACCGGCATACGCGGTACTTTCCCTCTCAAGGTATAGGGTTCCTGAAGACACACAACATCGAGTCCCATCTCCTCAGCCAGCTTGCGGACTTCATGTAACATGGTCACATTCTTCATTCCATTAATCTGTCCTATTTTAATGGTGCTATCCCCCATTACGGATAGTAAGTGTGCGCGCAGCACGCTAGCCACGCCACGCTGGGGTTAAACGTCTTGCGACCGTGTGCTGTTACGAATTGCCTATACGTATTCTCCATATTAAAAGTTTCCTCCCTTCTCTTGAAAACCTTCTCAATTAGTCCCCACAAGCTGTCCACGACCTTTGGTAGATTCATAGATCTCAGTTGAATTTTATCCATGACTCAGTCTCATCACTTGCCTCAGCGCCATGTGTAGCACACACTCTTCTTCCAGCCTGGATAACCGCATCGCCTCCTTGAGAGTTCCGTACGCCTGAGAGGGTACATCACCCACTCCTTTCAGCTGCCCCTCCACCTCCATATCCACTTCTACGGTCTGGCTCCCCCTGCTGTTTGTGTTGTGGTCCATGCCCGTTTATTTCTTTTTCTTGCCATATTCAAATCCCCAGAGCTTCCAATTTTGTTTGGGTTTCGCCCCCAGATCTGCTTTTCCGCAAGTCCCCCCTTCAGCTTTTTCTGGCGTATCCCCCCCCTCCTTTTCTTCGCACCTGACTCCATTGGTGGTTTCCACCCATTCCCGATGACTGGGAGATGGGGGCACTGTCGATTGTACTGTAGGTGGTTTTTCACTCTCCTTCCACCTAAATGCTGTTTGTACTAGGCCATGGATCCAAACGGTTTGATGGATTTTGTTCAAATTTGATATTTAGATTTGATAGGGTTCTACCTCGGGACATTAAAAAAAAATTGACAGATAAGTGAGTTCTTTTAAACTCCAAATTTTTCTAAAATAGATTTAACGATCGTGTTTAAAATGCATACCTAGGTAGAAATTGACCTCCCAAATAACACGGGACACTTGTTTTTTGGATAAAAATGTATCAAAGGGTAATTTACTGATGAGGGATTTTTGATAATTCTAAATAGACATTTTGAAAACATCTCTAACGATTGTATTTAAAATATTTATCTGGGAAGTCTTTAACATGAAAAATTAAACTGTATAAGCCTACTCTTTTATTGAGGAGGGGTAGGAGGAGGATTGGTTGGAGTGTAATTTATTGAAAACTTGTTTTTTAACATTTTTTACCATTTATAAAGTCTCAGGAGTGTTTTAATTAGGTTAGTCTCCCATGGAACCATTAGGGGACGCAAGAGACCACAATTTAATCATTTTGAGTTGTATAATTTTTCAGTAGTAGTTTTAATTTGTTTGTGCACACTAACAAAATAATAACTTTCACATGCCATCTGCACGTTATTTAAAAATTTAAAATCATAGACTAGGATGGTCCATATAAGAATAAGTAGATTTCTCATTTCACATCAATAGGACCTATACATTGAAACCTCTCTTAACGGACACAACTCAATAACGTTTTCATCTTTATAACAAGCTTATAACCCGAACGGGTAGTAAGACTCAATGCTAAACAAAAATCTTTATAACGAACAGTTTACTTTTTCTCCGGCAAAATAACATAGGCCAAACATCCTTCTCTTTCTCATTGACGAACTATGGAAGTGTGTGTATGTATATATATATCAAAATGGTTGTTAAAAAAGATAACGGCAATATATGCTATTTTAGATGACAATCCTCGTCTTAGCACTGGTGTAAAATCAAAATTTCCAAATGGTCTTTGAGTATTTTTGATAACTCTTAATTAGACACAATAATCGAAACATTTACCTTTGACTTAAATGCTCAATTGCGATTGTCACAGAGCTATAAATATACTACTTGTATCGCGCTCAGGGTCTTTCTCCACTCATTATTTTAATAAATGAAGTTGATTTTGGCTGTTGTTGAGGCGTTGAGCTTCAGAATATGGCCAAACCTCTTTGGGGACTGGGGGCTCTGGCGTTAACCCATTTTGGAACCGATTCAGTATACAAGTCGTGTAGAAGAAAACATGATAAAGTTGATTCACACCTAGTATTAAACCAGGGCCCGGACTTTGATGACATTAAAATGTCCAAAAAAAATTACATATAAAATGACCTTAAAATTCTACATAAAAATTACTTCAAATTTACAAAAAAATAACTAAAAATGTAATAAAAAACTCGTAGGTTACGACTAAATCAAACAAGAACTTTACAAAGGGATACTAAAACGTATATATCCAATAAAAAGACTTTTAACAACTAAACTCTTGCATTCTGTTAGATATAATATCGATTTACATATTATATTTGGTTCAGAAAAAAATCTATCACCTCCAAACTCAACCTTCTCCAGCTTAGTTGTAGTATATATCCAGGGATGTTTATTTTACAACCAGGCAAGCAAAAAAGATGATACAACGTTCATTACCTACATTATTATCTCATTCCAACAACTGTATGATTAAAAATTTATGATTGAGTTTTGATAACTTTATAAAATATTGATAGTATCTAAAAATATAATCATTCAACAAAAATGCCCATAGCTAATTCAAAAATGCCTAAAAATAACTTTAAAATGCTCAAAAATTAAACATAAAGGACCTAAACTAAGAAAATATTACCTATAAATCCAAAATAACAACCAAAAAACACTGTAAAAACGTTTCCGCAATCAGGGAATTATGAATAAAATGTATGTACACATTAGCATTGTCTGTGATGTAAAAAAAAAGTATGGTCAGACTGTGCGAGCGACTAAAACAAAATAAATAAAACACATTGGTTGTACTGAGAGTTGGCCAAACTGGAGCGCACGCGCTCGAGCCGAGATAGTTTCGTTTACGGGCGCTGGGCGATATTATTGTATATTGGTTCATTGAGTGCTAGGAAAACTTCTTAATTTGACATGATATTTGACTTATTATAATTATCGATAGGCTTAGCACACTTGCTACTAACGGCCTAATTTAATTGGTAAGACTATATATATATATATAAAAAAGTGATATGTTAAAATACTTACAATATTATAATAAAAGTAGGCCTTTGCAAATAAGAATCCACTAACGTGGAGAGAGCATGGGAAAACCACAACATTAAATCACTTGTCAAAAACCACCATCAGTGTCCTGAGCCAATATTCGAACCTTTGCCTTATAGTCAACAAATATCGAGAGCTATCTGCTAATCTCGCGCTTGCTCGCTCGCTAGCTCGCCAGTTTGGCCATGCAGTCGCTTAGTCGCTCGCACGCTTGTCCGTCTGGCCTAAAGTTCCGGCCATCCAAACGGGGATATTAAGAGAGGCTTAAGAGTAGTATATCAAGTAAATATGATTAATATTCACAAAAATATTAATTGTTTTAGGCACCGTTTGTGGACTGGGTAGGATGTTTTTGGCATTCAACTACTGAGCCTAGTGGAAACTTATCCACATCCGCCCGCTACGTATTGCGGAAATTGCTAGATTGATTAGATCTCCTAAATTCATGGCCGTCTTAACTTATAAATTAAAACAAAGATTTGGCACGCACCGGAAGAACTGAAGAAATAAAAGAGACTGCCTGAAGAAGAAAAAATTTACAATTTATAAAAATGCAGGAATATTTGTGAATTTGGGACATAAAGTGAAAATTTTAAATATTTTGTATTGAAGTAAAAATCTAACTAAAGAACTAAGTAAACGGATTGGAACACCCCTATTTACATAATCTTTAAATATTGAAAAGTGAAACGAATGCCAGCAGACACACACACACACATACACACACACACACACACATATATATATATATATGTATTTCCATCCAAAATCAAACAGCCTATGTTGGATTCCTGGTAACGTTGATCTGTCAGGAAATGAATTGACGTTGGTCTATAAATTGCCTGATATTAAACAGGTTCTTTTATACATTTTCGACCCCTCTAACCACTCGAGCAATGGGATAAACATAGGAATACAAATTTATTATTTTATTATTTATAAGTCTAATGTCAATTCTGACTAGTAGCTTAAACTAAGTAGTCTGAAACCCGCTTCTGTGGTTGTATGATCTAAGGCGAATTTTTTTTCGTTAAACCTATCACCAAGGAAATCAACTTTAAATCCAGGGAGAAATTTAGGAAATATTAATTTCAACTTGAAATTCAAAGAGAACATAGTAACGATAAAAAAAAATTCTCATCCATACACCCTTTAATATAATTGATAATGTCAAACATAAAAAAGCGGCCAATATATTATGCTCGTTATGGTGCCTTAGTAGTATAATCCATTATGCGCTTGGTCGCTCTTTATGGGAGAGTCTTTGTTCGAATGCTAATTCTTTTTTTGTCATTCGTGTTTTACTAGTGGCTCAGGCTATCCACATGCTTACATCAATGGTGTACACATGAGGAAGGTAGAATTTAAAGTAAATGTACCCTCATGTGCGTGGAGGGAGTGTTGCAGGCCATTAATGAGAAAAACACCTCAGTACACCCATTGGTCAGAATTAAAACCCTGACTTCGTTACGTCCAAACAAGACAAAACGAAGCTGACACCTTTGTCGGTGTGGCCACAGGTTTTGTTTTTAAATCTTTACTAACACTTGTGCTGAACATAGAATTTTTTTTAAAAAAAGTATCTTGTGTCACTAATTTTCTACATTAATCATATTAAAGGAGTGAAACAAAATGATGAAACCCCCTCAACCCCATCATTTTACTGTCCTACAGTAACTCATTTCGTAATAATTACACAATATATTCTTCCACCACGTTAACACATTTACGTCTTTCTCGTCCTATATTATGTATCTTGCAGTCAGCGGCTGCCGCATACTATGGGGGCATTTTTATTTTTATTGGTCCGTGATTAACAGTTTTTGGCAACGGGTTTAATTTAATTTAAGAACGGCGTGAAGCTTTTCTGTCACACAAATGTGTAGGCGGTCCTAGTGAGTTGTTTTCTTTTCTCTCTGTATTCTTCATAGTCATTATCTCGAGCTGTCAGCAATCTGTATTGTCCTTATGAATTTTTATGGTTGACAAGGATGACATTTAAGCTTGATTCCCACGCTAGCAGAAACGTATATGGATCCATGATGCTTTTCAACAAAACTAAAAAACAGCTGATAAGCGACATGTTTTATATAATAGTGGATAGTGTTTTCAAATTATTGCATTGTGTTGTGAAACAAATCATAATATGAGAATGACACTCACACTCCCCATAAGTTATTACAAATCATTTCACAAGACAGTAAATTCAGGTGTCTGCTAGTATCGCGATTCGTTAAGTCACATCATGCACATTGATTGATGCGCATGCGTACTGATTGAGTTAGTGGGTTTAGGTGCATGCTCACTGGCTGAGTCTGTTGGCTTAGGTGCATGCGTAACTGATTAAGTCTGTTGGTTTAGGAAAATGCTTACTGATTGAGTCGGTTTGTTTAGGTGCGCGTGCGCTGATTAAGTCAGCTGATTTTGAAATTTGATTGGGTCTCTCAACCCAAGTTGTCGCGCAGAAAAGGGAAAGCTTAAATTATTTCTGGTCATGACAAGCGTACAATACTGAAGATGTTTTACGTTTTTAATACTTCCTATAATATATCCTTGGATATCAACATTAGAAAAAACACACTTAAGGTACTCGTTGGGCTGCTTGGAATTATAAATTAAAATTATTCGAGGTGAGCTATTAAACAAACAAACCTTTTGAGTGAGCTTCATACTGAAACAGATAACCAGATCTAAAAACTATGTACTTATATCGATCGGTCTAGGCTCAAAGAATATCGCCACGAAATTTCGCTAAAATTGATCTATACATTTGTCAGTTATCGAACACCCACACACTTTCGAAGAGCTTCCGGAGCCCCTGAGCGCCTTATTACACATTCTTACATCATTAAAGGGAAAGTGTGTTGTGGATTGCATAATATCTGGGGCCTGTTTTCTGTATATGAGATGACTTCTAGGCGTAGCAAGTCTATCGTGCCAACTGTGCAAACCTGTGACGGATACGTAAGTATGTATCCTTTCATATTTGCTGCAAATTCTTTTTTGTAGCCTTAAACAAAGTGACATAGCCTTAAAACATTAGCTACATCCGTTTCCGCTTTAAAATAATAACAGTAGGAATGTAGTAGATTTTAATAATCTTTCTGCATACTAAATACACTTTTAAAATGGTTTCTGTTTTATATTGAATTCACGTTTTGGAGTTAACGACTTCCTCGAACTAATATTTGAATTTATACTAAGAATATAATACAAACCAACCCAATCTTTGTTTAACGCCCTAACCCGCGAACTACGCGCGACATCTCGAACCAGTCGTCGGTCGCATCCTAGTGCGCTAACCTTGATCCCTCATTAGCAGATAATGGAATAGAGACCAATGAAACCATTTTTACTTTCTCGCAACCCCTCAGAGAAAGGAAGTGTTGTGATCGTAAAAAAAAAAAAATCTAATTCGAGATTTTGACGTATAACGAGGTTTCATAACCCACTGAACCGGAAAAATTGTACATCTCGGCCTATAGCCGAAAGCAATTTATCGGTCGAGCTAAAACATTGTATCCAGGATAATCCAGAGATACGAATTTAACTTACCATAGCAAAGTTATAAGACTATTAAAAATAAAGAAAACAACCTTTATTCAGTAATGAATGGATACCGAGGGAGTGCGGTTTATAAGGGAATTAAATAGGTCGATGCGAAATAAGTTTCTTAGTTGGTTTGGGCATGTTGAGAGGATGAGTGTGGATCGAGCGGCGAAGCAAGTACATGAAGGCAGAGTGTGTGAATCAAAAGGGGCATGCCTTATAAGACGTGGCTAAAATTTGTAGGTGAGTGTGTGAAAAAGAGGAACATTAAGAGTTTTTAGTATAAACGAGCATGTATGACTCGGTGTATAGATGTTGTTGAAGTGAAGGGAGTTTGCAAGGATAGGTAAGAGTGGAGGAAGTTAGTGAGGATGGATTAACTACGTAGTGGTTTTTTGAGCTATATGCACAGTTTCTTGCTTACCCCGTAAGGTAACGACGTGATTAGGGATGTATGTATATTTCTATCAAACCAATAGTTTCCGAACCATAAGTAAATATGTTATTTAAATTGAGGTATAGGAAATGGGTATGGGTCAGTGGTGAACAACAGATGTTACTTTTTTTTTATCAATATAATGTTTTTGTAGACGTGTATATTATTTTATTTATGCTCGTTGTTTGACTGATTTTCCTTTTTTACTTTTTCTCTTACAGGCATAGAAAGTATGGTGATCGTCAAAAAAATCGAACTCGAGATTTTGATGAATCTTGACGTCTCATGACTCCCTGAATCCGAAAAAGTGTTTTTTGAATTTCCGTCTGTCTGTCTGTACCTCCAACTAGAGCCTAAACTATTTTACCGATTGAGCTAAAACTTGATATCTAGGGTTTTCATAGGGTTGCCCCGAGGGGTTTTTGGAATTGGATATCTACCCCTAAAATTAAGGGTAGTTTACTGAAGGGCAAAAAGAGAAAAAGTCGATTTTCTCAAAATCGGCTCTAACGATTTTGATTAAATTTCATTTATAAACATTAATAAATATTCCAAACAAAATGGCTACTCTCAATATTTCGGCAAAATGGCTTTAAGGGCTCCGGTCTGATGCGTAAATTAACATTTTTTATAATATCTCCGAAACTATTTGAGATATGAAATTACTTAGCATTACAAATATGTATATATATTTATAATACAAATATTTTATTCGAAACATATTTTTATAAAATCAATAACTTTCAATCTATCCGCATATATATATATATTTTTTTAACTTTTTGGACATTAAAGTTTAAGTATTGCGACCGTAAAAAAAATCTAACCTGAAATGTTGATGGATGTCGACGTCTCATGACCCCCCGAACCCTAAAAAATAGTCTTTGCAATGCCGTCTGTCTGTGTGTCTATTAAAACTTAAAATTAAGAGTAGTTTTATAAGGGACGAAAAGAGAAAAAATAGGTTTTCTCAAAATCTGCTCCAACGATTTTGATTAAAATCTGCTCCAACGATTTTGATTAAAATTCGTATCTAGGCGTTGATTAAGATTATAAATAAACTGGCTATTTTCATTTTCCCATGAAAATGATTTTTAGGGTACTTTACAGAGAGAAAAAGTCTGTGCGGTGCGCGGTACCATTTATTTCAATTATGTTTCTGCAACAATGTGTGTTATTTCGTTTCACATATTATCTCATCAGTTTTATGTAAATGTCTCCATTTTTAGATAAATAAGCGATAAAGACTGTGCGACTCACTGTACCATTTATATAAAATAATAATAAAATATATATAGGTATATTTAAATTTAAACAACTTTTACTGATTCTAGCGTATAACCCGAACGGGTAGTAAGACGCGGTGCTAAATATTATTATATTATTTTACTGATACTAAATTTGCACATTGTCAAGTGAATACTGCAGAAAACGGCACTTGGATATGGTTCATGGTTCAAGAGTAAATTGTGAATCAAATAATACGGTTAATTAGCTATGATATGGACTCTTGGTTTTCACGTCCTCGAACTTCTCGGGTAAAGAGACTATTGTGATCGTAAAAAAAAAAAAATCAAACTCGAGATTTTGGTAAATATCGATATTTAATGAGCCCCAGAACCCTAAAAAATATGTTTTGCAATACCGTCTGTCTTATGATTTTATTGAATTATACGCCGCGCGATGGGCGCTAATTATGACTATATGGATTATATAATTATGATTGACCCGAGATACGGCGCCAATTAAGATGATACGGATTTATAATAAGATATTGCCCTGTTGTTTGAACACTAATTCTAATTATATCGGGGTTTTATTGAGATGGCGATGCGTGTTTGCATTGCTGCACACTTATCATACGATTATGTGATATGAGTATATTTGATACTTATAAATATGAAATTATAAAAAACTTTTGATGTTGCGCACGTTTTATTTAACTGACTACACCGTCTGGACTGAATATAAGATATTAAATGATTTACGGATTGTTTTTCTACGATATTACATGTTCCGGGTTCCGTGTACTGTGCATTGTTATATTCTCTTAAGATTTGAATTTCTGGCACTGTGTGTATTCATACGCAAAAGCGGCTTATATATGACCTACCCCTTGCCTCTTGGACCCCTTGTCGCTAGTGTTAAAACCAACTAATGGAAGAACTCCTGGCAACAGGTTTTTTGAAGAATAGCTTTCTATTGGGTAGAGGGAGCCAGCGTCACATGCTTTTTAGCTAAACACTACGGAGTTGATCTTTGAAAGAAAAATGAAGTTTTATGGTGCAATACATTGACATTATTTTTGAAAAGCGCGTGACTCCATGGATTAAGTATTAAAAGGATATTTTAAATACAGTTTATTAAAGAAAAATACCCTTCACCCATAACTTTTTAAATATATGAGAGGGTCAAAGAAAAATAACATTCACCAATGACTTTTTAAATATATGAGAGAGGTCCAAAACAGTATCATTACAGTTTGTGTGTTTATGTTACTGGGACTACGGTTGAAACCATTCTACCGACCGGGATAAAACTTCGTTTCTAGGTTTTCCATAAGTTTCCTTAGAGGTTTTTTTTTAAAACTATCTATCCAACCATAAAATTAAGGGTAGTTTTTTTTAAGTGCGAAAAAAAAGTAAAAAGCTATTTTCTCAAAATTGGCTATAAATATTTCAATTAAATTTCGTATCTAGGAACTTTTTAATATTACAAACAAAACGGTAACTTTAAGTTTCCAATAAAATTGACCTTGAGGGTACTTTACGTAAACGGAAATGTTCAATTTTGATCATATCTCCGAAACTATTTCAGATACAAAACAACTTATCACTACAAAGTTGTACTATGGATATTAGCAAATGTATTTTCTTAAATTGAGGTCTTGAAAATATTGACTGCTCAGAGACGTAACTTTTTCCTCTATGTTTCTGCAACAGTGTATATTATTCCTTTTACGCTCTTTAGTAGTGTGTTTTCGCAACAATGTATATTATTTTGTTTCACATATCCACTTTTAGGTAAAGGAGTGAGAAAGTTTGTACTGTGCGCCGTACCATATATATTTATTTTTATTTTAGATATTTAACGTACTCTTTATGAACCGACTGATTAACTAGGCTCACTACTTTAAACATACTAGCTTAATCTAAGAACATAAACAAAACCCGGTCTCCCAGCCATCAATTCATCACTGTGAAAGGGCAAGCTTCATTTTCACCAGTGATAAAAATAAAAAATATTTCGGCCATAGCGGGATTGAAACCCGGGACCTTTCACGTAGTTAGGAGACTCGCCACTGACTGAACTAACGGGTTGGACGGATTTTTATAAGTTAGATATTTTATCTAAAGAGGGTGTAAAGGATACACCGAGTCATTCAACTGATAATTTTATCAAATGAGAACATATCACGTAATCATATTATTTTGGTTTTGTGCGCCGCGTCTTCCCGTTCAGACTATCTGAATATTTACACTAATGAGGTAGGGGTTAAGAATGTCTAATTCAGAGGAAATGTACCTGAATTTGCGTAGATGAAAAATTGGAAACCGTTTAAGTAAAGGTCACTCTCAGGACACCCAATGACGCCTAAGGCCATACGACCACTGAAGTAGCAGATACAATATTTGTTATATTGATAAAAAAAAAAAAAACCTCACACTCTCTTTTTTTTTCACAAACTCTTTCACATACTATTGGATGACAACTGTTATTGCGAGCTCGACCTGTGATTTTGGTTGAAGTCTAATTGCCTTCCTTAAAGTCAGTTTATCTAACTTATTGATGGTGAGCTAGCTTTATCTAAAAATATATAGTTTGCGTTAATCGTTGAATGTATGGTCGCCATAATGGTAGGGCTCCCGATGTCTTCTAAACGTATTTAAAGTATTTATTTTTTTTAAAAGTTTTGATCTGGGGATCCGCACAAAAATCACAAACTATTTTAGTTACCGTTGGGCTCAACTACAAACCTTAAAATTTGGACAAGCAAGAGAGTTGAAATAGGTAATTTTTCGTCGGAGTTGAATGAGTAAGTTACTTGATTTATTTAATTATCTTACTGTCGCGTCTTATTGTAGTTTTAGGTTATGTCACTGTCGGATCTTCTTCTTGGTATCCATTGTTATTGAGTTACACGGTACCGTAATTTTTACAAGTTGAGCACATTCAATTCAAACATCATTAACATCTTATAATAATTTCTAAAACTATAGAATTTTTTATTCCGTTTCTTCTTCTACGGAAATGAGCCAGCATAAGCCTCCATGCAAGATGGCGGCTTTCTATGTGACGAACCTTGACAAGTACCGTGTTCCATCGTGATCAGTCGCCACAGTCGTCTCGATTTCGTCGCCGTGTATTTGACGTGCCGTCACTCATCGTCAGGTGTCAGGTGGTCTTAACATACCGAGTATGGGTAGGGGGATACTTTGAAGTTGTAAACATGGTTTCTGTGGAGGATGCTGTGTCAGAACTTCTGACAGGCTTACAATAATTACATTTTATAAATAATGCTTGGTTTGACATATATTTCATCCATTTGAAGACGCATATATTTCTCTCGATTTGTCAATTTCTTGGCAACTAGACCCCACTTCCCCCCGCATTATTATTTTCAACACACATATTGAAGAATCATCATAGACTCTACCATAAAATATGAGTGACTATCGACATTTTTATGAGGAATAAATTTAATTTTCAAAAATAAAATATAGCCTATGCTATTCGCTGATAATGTAGCTTTATATTGGTGAAATAATTTTTAAAATAGGTCCAGTAGTTTTTGAGTTTATCCATTACAAACAAAAAAAAAATCAAATCTTTCCTCTTTACAATATTAGTGTAGATAAATGTGAAGAAATGTTTGTTCTAAATATCGTATGTTGGAGAACTCAACATTTTAGATGTATATTTCTTCTTTTGTTTGGTATTTAATTCAATTTGTTCTGTGAGAAAATCCAACTTAGTGAAAAGTTCAGCACTTAAATATTCTTGCAGATATTCTTTCAATACACTTAAGGTTTTCAAAAACAGTTACTGCGGAAGGTAAAAAAAAGTTACCAAAGTATTGGTCGAAAATACTTTGGTTCTGCGACCATTTTTCTAAATTATAAGTTAGGCTGCAAAACCCATCTCGGGTCATCGGCGATAACATCAAAACCACAAACGTTAATATTTATATAGGCAAATGCTAGTCAATTTAACACTTGCATGCACTTCTGGATTTTTTTCAAATTTATCCATGTAAAAATAGATTGCTTGGTTTATAATTTCATATCTGTACCGGTTTATACAAAATAGTTTAACATTAAAATCAGAAGGGCCTACATAATGAAGAAAAATATTTGTTTGAATCTGTATTTAAAAGTTCTTCGCTACTTCTTTCAGAATGTCCAAGAAAACGTTTTCTTAATTCAGGATCACCTCTTTCAGGTTCTTGCAATTTGGTCACAAATACTAATAAATAAATATTTTAGGCACTTCCCCTTGGGTTTAAAATTGGACGAAGTATACTCTCACACAACCGTTATCATTTTAAACATAGTTTTTAATATGTCACGTTCTTCGATATGTTTTATGCACACTAATCCCTGGGAATACTTCTAATCCACTTTTAAGTTCTTCATTATTGGGAAAACTAAACATATATTTACATAACTTGAAGATTTATCGGAACTATAATTTCTTTTACAATCAGGAATACAACCCTTTCTTGGCATTTTGCTTATCTTTTAGAATATAATGATATGTAATTAATATTTCAATAATGCAATACAAGCATGAATCATCCAAACTTATCAAATTAAGTAAATTACACAAGAAACAAACATCCCGCACAGTAAAACAAACTAAACTAATCAGCAATACTGCACGTGGCTGTGTTATTATTATGAGCACCGCGTCTTACTACCCGTTCGGGTTATACGCACTTACGCTAATGTGTAATGGTAGGGTGATTGTGAGATGAAATGGAGGACCTACAGTTTAACGTGGAATCCGAACCACGGTGGAGGCCTAGCATTCCCCACATTCACAAGATGTCTTGTCAGAGGTGAAGGAAGGGTCTGGTAATCAGATAAATCTATGCCGGGACTGAGGATTGAACCCCGGCCGCCAGCATATAAGTCTGACACCTTACCCCTAGACCGCCAGGTCACCTGGCTGTGTTGTTGACCGGCCTCAACGCAGTGTTGCCAAACTTCAGTATTCCTGCCTGTAACTATAGTCGAACCGTCGTTCGAACGTTTTCTGATACCTCAAACATGTTTCTAGATCTACTTTTAAGCCGTGGTACCATGTTGGTGATGTTTACAATAATGTTGTTATTATAGTCTAATAAAATATTCTTCACGGCACGGATAACATTTAGAGTGTAATTTACACGAGTTCGATGACCTACTCTCACCGTGTTCCAAATTGGTCAATAAAACTTATTTTATATCGCCGCAAGAAAACATATATTTGTCGACTTAATGAAACGACTTGAGTCTTATAAAAACTAGACGTTTCGAAACTAGATGTGAAATCATTTATTCAACTGTAATAGCTTGTCTGTCTATTTCAGTATTGGCATCAGAGAAAGGGAGTTATTAGCATTTGAAATCACAAAGCTCTTGAGCTATTTAAAATTATTAACATTAGGCCTATACACACACACAGGGTGTTCCCGGATTAAACTGCTAAACTTTGGGAAGTGGTAGTGGATAAACTAAGTCAAAATGTATTTAGTAGATCTACTAGTTTTAGCTTCCTTCTCGCACAAACAGCTTAAAACTAAATAAGAAACACGTTTTTTTTTGCGCCGGCCCTCGTCAATGGCTTAATATTAATTTTCCTGTAAGATGGATCGGTCGTGCTGGACCTGTAGCTTGGCCTCTGCGCTACCCTAATTTAACATCATTAGATTTATTTTTTGTATGGGGAACTCTCAAGCAAAAAGTGAATAAAGTGCTATTTAATGACCTTCAATCATTACGACAAAGGGTTCGACTAGCCGAACAAGCGTGCGAACGAGCGACTGGGCGACTGCATGGCCAAACTGGCGGGCGGGCAAGCAAGCGCGTGATTAGCAGATAGCTCTCGATAGTTGTCGACAAGGAGGCAAAGGTTCGAATCTTGGCTCATTGAACTGAGGGTAGTTTTTGACAAGTGATTTATTGTTGTGGTTTTCCCATGCTCTCTCCGCACTAATGGCAGATATATATATATATATATATATATATGTAGAACTGATTTGTTAAAATACTTTTATATATATATATATATATATATAACTGATTTGTTAAAATACTTTAATATTTTAATCAAAGTAGACCTTTACAAATAAGAATCACCATTATCACGGAGAGAGCATGGTAAAACCACAACAATAAATCACCAATCATACCAATTAAATTAGGCCGTTAGTAGAAAGTGTGCTAAGCCTATCGATAGTAATAAAAATGTCAAAATGAGAAGTTTTCCTAGCACTCAATGAACAATAATATTGCCCAGCGCCTGTAAACTATACTGTACCGGGTCGAGCGCGCTCCAGTCTGGCCACCTCTCATTACAACCAATGTGTTTTATTTTATTTTTCAGTCGCTAGCGCGCTCGCTCAGTCTGGCCGTACTCAAAGGATAACGCAAGAGTGTGAAGAAACAACAGTCGCACAATGTCGTTCAACCACTCGTTCTGTAATTGATAGGTTCTCTGTTTGTATCCGGGCTGAAGGTCGTCAATTTTAAGAAGAAAAAAGTGTATTTAATACCTAGATCTATTTTGTTTTTATTTAATATTTTGCTGTTTGCGTGAAAAGAAAGCGAAAACTAGCAACTCTCAAAATACATAATGTGTTAGTTTTTACAAATCCACTTCCCAAAGCTTAGCCGTTTAACCCGTGAACACCATGTGTGTATATCTATATTGATTGAGCTATTTAAAATTATAAACATATATATTTCCCCATTCAGATCAAGTTTTTATTAATTTGTTATTTATATCTATATTTTTATTTTATTACTAGTCAAAAGTTGTAATCTCTTGGAAACGCACTTTTAGTGAGTTTTGAATATCTCGCCCCCGCGTGAAAACTAAGCCCACGGCCATTCTTGTGAACTTGTCGCCGCGACCAAGGTACTAGGACGCATTTTCTCGCTATAGATGTAAAGCAGAGAGCGCCCACTAGGTCTGTGGGCCGGCACGGCGCGGTGCGAGTTGGTTTTGTCCTCTTCGTTCTGGCCCAGTATGCCAGTCTTTGTGTAGGATTTTAGCAGTATTCGTGGAGACAGTGATGAGTAGTGACGACGAAGCTTTGTTTTTTTGCTACAATGTTGGAAGCACAAGAGGAAGAGAGAGAGAGCACAAAAACGGAAGATGTAGGTTCACGGAATTAACACAAAACGACACCTTCGAAGAACATCATAATCTTTTCCTAAATGTACGTACACCTAGATTGCTGTTTGAAAAATTCAAAACGAATGGACACCTCCAGACTGGATTGTCCATCTAATGAAAACGTCTCATGTGGTCGACTACGAATCCTTTCCAGGGCATTCGAAGGTATCCCAAACCCGAGGATTTCCGATCTGTTCTCCCGTCTATTAGGTCGGTAGAGAGGCACCGCGCCGCTCCGTCACACCGACCTAGTGGACGCTCAGCTTAGTACGCGATCACTACCTAGCGATAGTGACTTGGTCGCGAACGTGACCTCATTCAAATACAACAATTTGTTGACGTTCTGACGTCACTTCTGGTCGCGTATACTAGGGCGCAAGTTTGTCTGTGCTCTTTTAAACAAATACGATACCTTAACTCAATCCACATTGTGTTGGCCTATTAAACTAAGGGCCTCTAGTTCGATTCCCGGTACTGTTGTAAAATTTATCATTAGTGAGATTAAGGTTTCCCTTTTCACAGTGATGGATTAACGACTGGAATACTGACTAATGCATATGTTTTATAATTAGTTAAGTTTTCAAGTCGTGTGCTATCAGTTGGTTCAAAAATCGCACTCTAAATACACCCAAAAATAATAATAGTAATAATAATATGCTTAAATAAACTAGGAAACGCCCGGCTGAGTTGCCGTTGATGGGAAGATCAAGGTTTGGGTCTCGGTCGAGTGAACTTAGAATGGTCTTATACATATGGTTTTTCATTATTTTCCCCATATTTTCGCCACGCAAATGTGGTTGCACTTTCTAACCAACCTTCATATTCCCTCCCTACCTCATATATTGGTTAACGGCAATGTGTGTAATCCAGGCATTCTATATAATGTCAGAGTGGCTTTGACAAATTATGAAATAAATTAGTTTTGCTGTTGTATTTCATACTTTTCGTAGGCAATTTATAGAATAACCAGTCATTATATATTACCGAGAACAATAGATAGCCTAACCTAACCTTACCTAAATACCTTACTCTAAAATAACCTAACCTGACCAACTTAAATCCTAGGAATTAGGTGAACTTGCAAGAAAACGGCGCAAGACTTACATAATACTGGATAAAATAATTGATAACATATTCCGGGACTTCAAAAATACAAAGGTCTTGAAAATAAGAATGAAATACAACAGCAAAACGTGTTTATTTCTAGATCTCTCACTTTGCTGGTGACATAGAATGCCTAGATCTCACACATTGCCGATGACATATTAATCCCATCAATAAACCTTGTGCGCGTATAGCCAAAAAAGGTAGTAAAACGGGGTGCTAAAAATATAAAACTAATAAACTTGTGCTAAACTTAAAATATAAAAAACAAAACCCACCTGTGTGATAAAATGGTTTGATGCATCATTATAGTTTTATGTTTTGAGATATTTTTCCCTGAATGATTTACCACTATCCCTCCGCTCAAATGTGAGTATATTTCCTTTAAAATACTACCTCAATAATCTCTTATTCTACTAGAGTGATTAGTGTATGCGTATAGCCTGGACGAGTACAAAGACGCGGTGAAAAAACCAACAGAACTGGGGAACCCCAGTATTCCAGTCGCCGAAGAGTTTTAGCGATCCCACTATAAAGGACTTCCAGAACCACTGCTGTGATGCGCGTATCTGTTGTAAACACGCGTATCACTGCGTGTTGTTGATCACCAGCACCACCACCACCACCACCACCTCTCTCCAGCTGCACGTGGGACCCGCTGATCCGATGACCCTTGTTTTTGTCGAGAATTCCTCGTTTCATTTTTGTCACGGCTTGTGTATTTCTATTTTCCAGCGTGTAAAGTGGGATGAGTCACGTATCTGAGAGTGGACTATTATTAAAAGCTCACCCACACTTGTAGTTGGCCTGCGACACAAGTTCGGGTTGTGAAATCTGCTGTCTCCAGATCTTCCTCTTGGCACCCCCNCTAGAAGCGTATAAGAGAAACCGCCACCCCCCCCCCCCATGTCTTGTTACTGTCGGACCCACCTACATCGCATTCTGTTGATTGCACTATTTATTTTAAAAACAATAAAGAAGCTGCCAAAACTATCTTTGACTTATTGTTGATTCTATTTTTCCGAGTCAGGAAACAACCGAATCAATTTCTGTTGGAATGAAATATTGCTTATAAGATTGTCACACTTTAAAAAATTACGGGTGTAAAGACTTATGCTCTAGGTATACATTACATTATTTATAATAATATATGTTCAAATGAAAACCACTTTTATTAATTTCCGAGAGTTTATTTTACATTTCTATAGGTTTTTTTTTAGCACCGCGTCTTAGCCTACTACGCGTTCGGGTTTTACGCTTATGTACTAATTACGATAATGTTTTTTTGGGTTATATTTTGAGAAGATGTAACCGCATTCGTGTTGAGAGAAAGGGGAAAACTATTTAAAAAAAAACTCTCAGTACACCTGACCTAGATTTTAACCTTGATCTCTCCGTCATCGACAGACTAGTCTACTGCGAGGGTAGCGCCTCAAACCCCGTGTCCACGAAGTAGGTTATGTGATTTATTATTGCTACTTGAATAATATTTATACTATAATCATTAAAAAAAAAGTTTTCTTCCATTATTATGCTATATTCTTAACTTACCAATTCTTACCGTTCTTAAAAGCGCTGGATTTTGAAAAAAGTCTTCATGTGTATTGTGACTGCTATACCACAATTTATCTGAAGAATGTACATATTTGACAGCTAGAAAAAGTTACTAGATCTACTTTCATGTAGTCATACGTCTAGTCATGTGTTCTGAAGCTGTAATTTATTATAGCTATTATCATTACCTATAAAATAATACTATTAAAATAATAAAATTTATCATTGTTGACAGCAAAAAAAAAGAGTTAAATTCTAATATGTCCTCCAAATGTTCATTCGTAAGAAAATGAAAGTATATGACTTGTTGCAGTAAAAGAGAGATGTTTGATGCGGTTTTGGGGTCTCCCCACCTCCAGAAGTGGGGTACCGGGGCAAACTGTCCTATTTCCCCCGTCTCTTGGGTGGGCATGAATATAATTCTGGTTATTGGGTCATTTTTTCCACACTTACATTAATCTAGATGGTTTTCTAACACTGTTTCACAACTTAGTAAATAATATACATTTTAAAGTGTGTGCTTTTTAAAAAAAAGCGAGAACCTCGAGCTTTGGCCGTTTACCGCTGAATGGAACTGTTGACAAGAAGTAAAGATTATATACAAACACTCCGATGCTAAGTGCGTCACCTCCGTGACGTCACACCGCATGTATGCACTCCCCCCTCTCTTCTATTCTGAGCTCAGTGATTCAGAGCGGGAAGATGTTCATCTTGACAGGTTTCACACTTCGAAACTGTCGTCTCTTACCGGTAAATACAAATATCGAACCTCTCGAAGCTTCTAAAACCAACTGAGAGCAAGTCCATTAACTAGGAGTACCACTTTTGAATTTGGAACCTATGAGAATTCCACGGTTCTTGTACAATTTTTCAACAACAAAGGAGAAGTTTTGTACATCCGCCTATTTTGATTAGTTGACATATCGAAGGGATAAATTCAAGTTTATGGTGTTGTGCCACTATTTAATTTTGAACTTTTGTGAATTATATATATATATTTTTTTACCACAAATAATCATTTTTGTACCTCCCACCCATATTTAGTAATTAGAATATCAAAGGGGTTATTTCTAAGTTAATAGTTTAGTTACACTTTTGAATTGCTTATGTTTTAGTAAATCTCATTTATACATTGCAAATTTGGTCTTTACTTTAAAAATCTGTTTAGTCTTATTTGTCAAAACATATCAATATACCATCGTTAAAAAGGTGAAAGGAGTAGCATTATAGCAATATCTGTTATTGGAGGGTGAGTTTTCACATTGTTGTGACCGGCGCATTATGATTTCAAATAAGAATCATTTCGGGATGGGTTTTCTAATATAGGCACATTTCTAATTTATTTGATATTCACGACTAGCTGTATTATGCTATACCGTATTTCACCACATAATCGTCGCACCCCGTTTTTTGAGTTCAAAAATTGGTTTATAAAATTTAGTCGGGTAATTGTTGCATGGTATAGCTCTGTTTGTTACGTCAATTTAAAGGTAAACAGAGGCAAATTACTACCTCCTCCCCACCTCAGTTCCTCTTAGCTATAAAGATCTATAATTCTTGACCTTGGATGCACATTTGTTGTCTTTTCACGCACTGTGGGTCTAGAATTCTCAGCTCATGCGCATTGTCACTAGGTATATTTCCGAAAGCTGAGTTTTGCGGTTTGCAGCAAGGGGGGTGGGTGGGCAGGTGAAGTTACCAAATGAAGTCATATGGTATGGTAAGACTCGCATCATCCCGCGCAAGCTAAACTAGTTATCGTCTGAAAGCGATATTTCATATTTTTTAAAGCTTCACTTAATGGTCGCACCTCACTTTTTTCCCCACAAAAATTAGGCCTAAAATTTGCGACAGTTATGCATTGGAATACGGTATTTGGCGTTCTCTTAACCTTGGAAGTAGTCCCACCCAACTCTCTTCTTCCAAAGCACCGATTGTTCACATAAAAAAAAGTGCATTCTTGTTCTTGATTTTATATATATATATATATATATATTATATATAATCAATTAATTTAACACTAGAGTTATTAAAGTCTTAATCTAGTGGAAATGTACTTGCATTAGCATTAAGAGAAAAAAAACTAATGATAAATAGGCCTAACATAAATCCAGCCTCAATGCATGCGGTAAGGATTTGGACCCCCCAAACTTCCGCGTCAATTGACCGGAACCTTAACCATCCCATTAACTGCGACAAAGCATAATGCGAGTCTAACGCTCTGGACCGTGTAGCCACCGATGTTGGTAGGCACGTTTGGGGCCATTCAAAACTGACGTAACACTTTTTTCCTACCTTTTTTCAACCCCCCTCCTCATATATACATTTAGCCTGACCCCTTACCCCTTTGCTATGCAACTTCTCGCATCAAGAATAAATTACATTATTTGATATAAAAGCTTTTTATGACACTAAAAGAGAGACTCAGGTTTAACACTACTCAGGATCGGAGGCTATCTCCATGTAGTTTACTAACGGGGAAAACATAAACAATAATATTATTTTTTCAACATTATAAGTTATAAGATCTATATGTCCACACTCTCCTCTCAAGTAACACCATGTAGCCATTAGAGCTCCTCCCCCTCCCCCTCTTAACAGCGTTACGTGGTTTATGGATGAATCCTTTGCTGTTCACTTACCAACCACGCCTGTTGCCAAGACATGCCTCGAGTCTTTCATGCGAGAACCTCGAACCTCCATTTTCTTTCGGCTAATGTATGGCGTGTTTAAAAAGAACCTGGGACAGGTCAGGATATCGCACCGGTGGGTAAAAATGTGTAAACACTACATGAAGTCTGTCTTTACCGATTGACATTAAAAACATGCTAGCCTTAGAGGAAGTGCTTGCGCACAGGTTGAGGTTGTTGAGTCATTACTACCCACTATCATATCTAGGTTAAGAGTTCTGGTCTCTCCACCTCTTGAGAGACTCTGGTTTAAATCCTGGCTGGAGATTTAATTTCTGTTTAGACGTGTTTCAGTGTCTTTAAAATATATACGAGCTTAAACCAAGGGTTGGACTGGCACGCTAAAAACGACCCTGGACAATAAATACGAAGGTCCTTAACATACATTCTAAAATACCACAAAAGTTATATTTCAGAGTAAGTTTAAGTACAGTAGCTATGTTTTTTTATTGTCGACCTCGGCGGTCTTTGGGTAAAATTCTCGCGTCAGGAACCGATGCTGGTGGGTTAAAGCTCAGCCAGGGTCGATGGATTTTTCTTGCGCTATAAAAATCCATAACACATATTTCCTTCGGAGGGAAAGTAAAGTCATTGGTCCCATGTCGGTTGTGGCATGTGAAAGAACCTGGAAAGCATGTGAAAAATACCTTTCGCGGCAAAATTGGCAGCCCCTTTCGCTCTCGCTCGTATGAATTCTAGTGTGCTGATATAATAAGTCAGTTCAGAAAGTAAACTTTAATTATAAATGTATATTTGTATCATTAAATTTAATCCAAAAGTAATATCATGCATTCTTCATTTAACAATAAAATTGGGATCAATTTAATATTTTTAAAATTTTAAATTATTATATTTCAATATTTTTTAAAAATCTGGTAGAACTGTTTCCATTCAACCGCCTATCTAAAACCGCACCACAATACGACTTATGGTTCGAGTTGTATCAGGTGTTCAGGATGGCTACAGTTAGGAAATAGTCAGGTAATTAGAAATTTAAAAACTCAGGGAAAAGTCAGGGAATTTGATTACGAAACAGGGAAAATTAGGCATTATCTACATTAAATAAAAACAAGAGAAATTTCATTTTTGTATTTCGTTAACCTCTCTTCAATCTTGTAAACGGAAATTGAAGTCAACGATCAGGGTGGAAAATATCTTTGAAAAACCTGGAAAAGTCAGGGAATTTGAAAAGTAATTTCCTGTGGCTCCTTGGTGTTACACTTCGGATTAGATGGGCCAAATATTTCGCTGCCTGTAGAGTTACTTTCCCTTTGTCATGTAATAAGGTCCATTTTAACATTAACTACTGTGTGTTTTATAGTAGAGGGGAACGTTCCTAGGTTCTAAAATTGCATTCAATCTTTGATTATTATTTAGCACCGCGTCTTACTACCCGTTCGAGTTATATGCTTAAGTACTAATCAAGCTAAAGGGTTAGGAATTGGGAAGGTTGAATTGAAAGGAAGTGAACCCGCATTTGCGTGAAGGGAGAGAGGAAAACCATTTAGGGAAAACCACCTACAGTTCACCCGACCGAGATTCGAACCTTGATCTCCCCGTCCTCAGCAGTCTAGTTCATCGCGACTAGCGCGTTAGCTAACTACACCACCGAGGCGGGTGCATTCAATCTTAACTATATTAAAATTATTTCGCTGTCATAGTTTGCTTCGCTTGTTACCAGTACGTGGAAATAGGACAGTACGGCGAGTGACCCGAGTAGTGATAGGCTGCCAAAAGGGTCATTTTCTAGTCGAATAGCTATAAAAAAAATCTCTTTCAGAAGGAATCTAAAAATTTATAGATAGTCTAGTTTTGACCCAAAAAAAATCACTTTATTCACCTTAGAATTGTCAAAGTTGACACCTTATGTCATTAAAAGTGGGTTGCACAATACATAGTTTAGCGTTTGAACACTTTGATTATTTAGTAACTTTTGAACTGTTCTTTAACATAGCTAACTTATAGCTTTTATTAAAAAAAGTGTGTTCCTTTATGTTCGACAAATTTTCTGTCGATGGCAAATTATCTAAATGCCCAGATTCCCGATGTAGGCATATCTCTTTATTGTTATTTTTGTGGGAAAGTTGTGTAAAACAAGCTATAAGCTAACGGCCATCCTTTTCCTAAATTATTTTATTTGATATTAAACTCCGCCCACACAGCATCTGTTAAACAATTATGTTTTTTGGGCCGTTATTTTTTTTAATGTGGAAACTGTTTGCGTTTCGCCGATGTTTGTGTTGTGACGTCACGACCGGCTGTCTGCAGGCGCGCGCGTGCCGCCATGTTGGATCACAAGGAGGAAAAACTGTTAGCTCAAGACGCCCCTCATCATCACGTTAGGCCGTGGTTTCTCGGTCAGGACTGACGGCGACAGCTGTGCGCAGGCCCAATCTTCGAACTCGAAATAATCTTTGAGGATTTTACGCAAATACAAACTTAATGAAGTGTTTCACATTCTTTCATGGCGCTATGCGTGTAAATTAGAGATTACCCGAGTACAGGGCTATCATACGTCCCCATTTTTTCGGACATGCTCCTCTCTTAGAGACGTAATGATATTAGTTTGGATTAGGATTACTCTAAATTATGTAAAAAGTCATGGATGAAGGTAATTTTTCTTTAAAGTAATATATGTAGAGTATCTTTTTAAGATTCATCCATGAAGAAACACGCGCTTCTCAGAAATAATGGGAAAAAGGATTACACCTTTAAAATATATTTTTCTACCATATTTCCTGTTAAAAGAACAACTGCGCTATTTCCTGTTAAAAGGAACAACTCCGCAATATTTGGTTAAGACGCCAATTCCTTATACCAATAAGAAGCTAGCCTTCACAAAACCTGTCACCAGGACTCTTTCTATTAGTTAGATTTTACACTGTTGACGAGAGGAGAAAAAGGCAAGGGGTATGTCATTATATAAACCGTTGTGCGTATGTTTAAGGGATCTCCCGCCCACGCACAAGTCAGAGCCACACACTGGCAGTCACAGTCTAACACAGTATAAAATAACTTACATTAATATCACAAGTGTGCAGTGATATAAAGCATTTAATTGGAGTATGTATAAGTAATTAACAGATGTCATTTAAATAAACCGCGTGTGAATAAACAGCCNATTATTATTATTATTATTATCATTATTAGCACCGCGTATTACTACCCGTTCGGGTTGTACGCACTTGCGCTAATGTGTAATGGTAGGGTGATTGTGAGATGAAATGAAGGACCTACAGTTTAACGTGGAATCCGAACCACGGTGGAGGCCTGGCATTCCTCACATTCACAAGATGTCTTGTCAGAGGTGAAGGAAGGGTTTGGTAATCAGATAAATCTGTGCCGGGATCGAGGATTGAACCCCGGCCACCAGCATAGAAGTCTGACACCTTACCCCTAGACCGCCAGGTCACCTACATTTATTAATTATACCGATTTAATTAGTGTTTGACCACGGAGCTATAGACAGCTGGTTAAACAGTATCTTTTCCGTACAGTGATGATAGGCGCTCGATCACGGAGCTATTGACAACCTCAACATCATCACAGCATTATTATATCAGGGAATTAATCCGTAGTGTTTCAATCGACGCCCAAAGCGGAGCGATTGATTCCATAGTGTTAATATATATATATATATAATATTCATTTTTAATTAATTCAAAATACGTCTCGATTCTACTAATTAATGTGAGGCCATTGCCTTTACAAGATATGGAATTTTCTTAACTGTGGGAATCGAACCCTGGTCAAGTGTACTGAGGGTGATTTTTTCATAAATGGTTTCCCACTCTCCTTCCACGCAAATGTGTGTAGATTACCTCTAAAATGCAGCCTCTTTAATCCTTACCCCGTTAGGATAATTAACAAATGCGTATAACCTGAACGGATAGAAAGATGCGGTGATTAAAAAAGAAAATAATATTTGTATTATACATAGCATTCGTCGCGTATGATAATTTGATGTACACACATAAAGTGTTGTGTCGTTTTTACAGATATAGCAGTAATCTTACTGTCGTTAAGTGTCAATTCAATTATTTGCAACCGGTTTGTTGATATTCATATTTCATATATTGTAGTTAATGGAATGCCAAGCTGTGTTTGCAACTAATCTTTTGATGTAAGCACATCCTTGGTCAGAAAGTTAGTTAGGTACTGCGAAATTCATATTTTCCTCAAGAATATAATTAATAATTTTGTTATTATAATAAAGGTGTGATAGTCTGACATCTCCAAACTTTAAATTCACAGTTTTGCTCGTGACTAAAAACCCCAATTTTTAAATTTTTATTAGGACTGGTTTTTACTTAAAAGTCAATTAATTATAAACAAATTCATCAGACAAAACATATTTTTTATTTTATTGGTTTAATTTAACAGTACATTTTGAATTTTATTTAACGGTTTAAAAAAACTTGATCTAAACCTTGATTAAAATAATTCCACACTTTGGACTTAAATGCGAAAAAATTAACATCAAAATATGATCGTGTGTCTTTGCATTCATTTGGCCAAGTTTTTCCCTCCCACTACAGTCTGAAAATAACAAACTAAAAAAAATGGCCGTAAAAATAAGTCTACGAGTGTCAAAAAGAAAGGTTAATGGGTGACTTCAAATTATGTGCGTCAGAAGTTTACATTCCACAAGTTATAGCTCTATCTGAATTGTTTTTCGTCGTTGTGATGCAACAAACGAGCTCACAAAAGAAACACTTAAAAATATGTTTTCACAACAGATTTGGAAGATGGTAACATCAAAACATATCTCTCTCTCGCTCTTTCTCTCCTCTCGATCTCGATCTCTCTCTCTCTCTCTCTCTCTCTATATATATATATATATATATATAAAATCTCCATAATATATTTTCTTCTATGAAGAAACTAGAGCCTTACGACTATTAGTTTTATTCGATAGGTAACATCATCGTGTTAATCACTATATATATCAAACCAAATTGTTCAAATATTTTTAACAAATTTCATATTTTCAAAAATAAAACGGCTTTAAATTTATATATAGGCCTAATTCATTCGTATTTATAATGAAAAACCACTACCCTTAAATTAATTTATTTTAGAAAAATAAAGATACATTATTATTATTGATAATATAAAATAATCCCCCGTTACTAATTTTGAACAAATCTATAGAGCTATTTCGAGGGGTGGAAAAATCCACTTTTACAAAAAATCAGTTATCAGTAAGCTACTATTGTTTTATTTATTTTTTAGAAACATGAATATATATATCTAACCAAATCCTTAGAGCAATTTTAAATATGCTGATACCAGTAATCAGGAAACTATCGTAAAAAAATGTTCTCCCAAAAAAACAAGTATATAGTTATATTTACGATGTCAAACACTCCCAAGATATACATTTTAAACAAAATCGTTTAATTAATTTTCTCAATATTTCTAATTTTCGAAAATCACTCAGTAAGCCACTATTTAACGAATTTTTATCCAAAGGCCAACTAGCTAATGTTATTTGTAAAGTCAACCGCTCTCTAGATATCCATTTAAACAAAATCGTTAAAGCCATTTTCAAAACATCTGTACGTATAAAAACCCCTCATCATTAAGCCACCCTTAATTTGAGGGCTAAGGTCAATATACAGATTGTTTTTTAGGTATAGCCCTATAAAATTTAAAAAACAATTTTGAACAAAATACATCAAACTGTTTTAGATTTGTTTGTGGCGAGGGACGGACAGATAGATAGATAATTAGATATACACGGGGTCAGAATTTTTTTGTGTGTGTTCCCATGTAACGTAAAGATTCATCATAATTTCGATATAATTTTTTCCCATGATTACAATATTTTTTCTTGATATGAGAAAGTTAAAATTATATTTGTAATTTTACCGTCACCTATCTCTATCGATAGGACATCTATATGTTTATCGAAGTGTTATGTATTTGAATTTTCAAATGCGACTTATCTCTTTGGTTTTTCCATCCCCTCTTTATTCTAATGTGGGTGCATTTCCTCCAATGCCAAGTCTTTTTTATAATAACCTTAATACCCGCATCGATGAACATATGGACTAAATGGCAATCTATTCTGATATAGTT
The DNA here is from genome assembly GCA_902141385.1 of Timema californicum. Taxonomy (NCBI): domain Eukaryota; kingdom Metazoa; phylum Arthropoda; class Insecta; order Phasmatodea; family Timematidae; genus Timema; species Timema californicum. Next base: position 11,094 of record CABFOW010004640.1, on the reverse strand, counting down.
TGCCCGAAACGGGACAGCCCGGGGTTCGTATCTCGGTCTGGTGCACTGAGGGTTATTTCCCTTGAAATTTTCCCCACACTTCCTCCATACAAATGCGGGTGAATTTCATCTAGTCTAAATCTTTATCGCCACCCATCAATGTAAATATGTGGATAGTCTGAAAAGGAAGTAAGGCTAGGTGTAGAAAAAGTACCTTAGTGTTAAACCTACTAATTAATTTTTTACATCAAATAAAAATTGTTTTCAAAATTTGATTCATGCTGGAAAAGTATAATTTTTAAGTGGACAGATAATGGTACTTTTTATGAACGATAGAAGTGGTCTTAACTTTTCAACACACCGTGGGTTATAGTCATGGGATGTGTTCATCGTTTAAACTTTTGCAACTTAGTTGCTTTTGTGCTCTTAATTTTATTCCAGTTTTGATAACGTAGTAAATAAATTAAGTCGAGGCTCTGAATCTCTTCCCCTACCTCCAACCCTCCTTTTAGACCGTTACTTTTCACAGGCTTGTCATTGGAATGGGTTCGGTGACCCTGCGGGGCTACGGCATTCCCTCTTACTCCCTTTCCCCCCTCAAAACTGCTTTCATGGAAGACGGTTCCATCTTTATCTTGTCAAATTTGACATAAAATGTCGTGTATGTACACACACACACACACACACTCACACACACACACACATTTTACGTGTTTCCATCTCACGTGTCTTACTTAAGCTATTTCTTTTTTACTTCCCCACTCCCGAGCCCTGGGGACTGCTAAAGTCCCATTTTCATTGGAAGGCTCTTTTAGAAAATACAAACTTATATTTTGTTGCCAAAGTTGATTATATTTTACGATATTATTAATGTTAATTTATAGGTTCTCATAGGTTCTATAGGTTATATTATAGGTTCTATCAAAAGTGAAAGCTTCATATCATATGACTTGACGTATGTGGATATGTGACAGTATATAAGGTAACTTTGCTAGTTGTCCGATGAAAATTGGGCTGTATTAGTGGCTCATCCAGGTTATTAAAAAAACTTATTTGACCTTTCGTGCACGAGAAAAATGTCACAATTGACACTGATCCCCTTTTTACATAAAATGAGAGGGGTCGATTATTTATATCTGGAACTATAATACCACACATCGCCGCGTATAAATTAACAGCCAGGAGTTGTATGTTTGGATCTTTGCATTCGTTTGGAAGATGGATATTATGCCAGTAGGGCTCTACCGCTAGTGATTGTCAACTCCTCCCCTTTACCATACTTTCCCCCCATCCTTACTAAATCAAAGTTTTACGCAACATAACACAAAAGTTAACTTTTCGTCAAAATACTTTCTTACTATAGTATGTTAAAGCGACTATTAATTTATGCCAGTTATTTTTAGTAGGACTAAATTTTTTTTATTCCAAATTGGCATTAATTAGACTTTTATTTATTAAGTTTCTTAAATATTTATGTTATGAAAATAAGAAGCTTTAAAAAAAATTACATGTTTTTTAAATCTATTTCCGTTGTGATTTCTAATTTATTTTATCACTTTACAAAGAATAAATAATATAATAAGAAAAAACAAACCGGGAGTATAAGGCGTAAATCTAACAACAAGCTTGGTTTGCCAGAGCACAAGGTTCAAATCTCGGTCGAGTGCACGTAAGGGTTTTTTTCACGTGTGATTTATATGTGTGGTATTTTTACCCTGCCATGCTAGTGCGGGTGCACTTCCTCTAAACCAAATTCATCATCACCAACCCTTAGATGAAGAAGCTAATAACCTTGTTTTGAACGTACATATCAAAAAAATATTTTAATAGTAATTTGTTTTAGCTTTAAGCTACTCCATTAAAGGTAGGTTTTTTATTTTTGCGTCTTCTCGTCTACATTTAAATTTCATTAATACCCACCTCGGCGGCCGCGTGGTCGTACGCGCTACTCTCGTGTTAGACTAGACTGTTGAAGATGGGGAGATCGTGGTTCAATTCCGGTCGGATACACAAGTTTTTTCCTAAATGTTTTTCCACTCTTCTTCCATGCAAATGGGGGAGCACTTCCTCTTAATTAAACCTTCTTAATTTCTAAACCATTAGTTAATTAGTACATAGGCGTATAACCTGAACAGGTAGTAAGACGCGGAGCTAAAAAAAACCACGCGTACCAAAAGGGCTTCCAACATCCTCCGCATAGTTACCTTAGTCCTAGCACAGACACATCACCCAACCCCCGGTCGTTAATTCTTCACTGTGAAAGAGGACAAATTAATTTCTCCAATTATTGATTTTTCGGCCATGTAGGTAATCAAACTCGGTAACCTTATCTTAGCAGGCAGACTTGCTATAGACTGGGCTTAGGCGTCGGACTTCATTCGAGACAATATTAGTTAAGTCTTTGATAAGATAAATTAGTAAAAAGATTGCCAAGTAAAATAAATAGACACAATCAAGTGATATGGAACGAAATAATTTGAAAAGACTTAAAGACAAATAAAAAAAAACTTTTATAACTTGAACATCCATTAAATTACACTTCTTAATTAAATTTAATATTTTTGGAATGTTTTCTAAATGTAATTCAAGTTAGTTAAACGTATGTAATAAGCTCCATTCAACGCTCCGGAAGGCGTGGGTGTAGTTACAAATTCATCTAAATATAGATACGTTTCATTGCTGAAGTTTAGCTCGAATAATTTGGAAAGGTATCAAGATGTTCGCAAGTTGCTAAACAAATAAATCCCATGGTTGTACGATCTAATGTCAGTACCAGCTATCTAATAATAAAATAAAAGTATCCAAGCCTGGTTGTTCTGAGATTGCCAACGATTCCATTTTGTTCACTTAAAATGTTTGCAAATCATGCTCGGGTATGTACAATAACTTTTTATTTTGTTTCGGTATTATTGACAGGGTCTCCACGCACCTGGATAATCGAAAAATCCACAAATCAAACTTGAATATTTTAAAATTCAAAATATTTAACTGTAATCTTTGAATAGCGAAATTTTAGAAAACATTCTAGATTAAAATAGTTAGAAACGTTATAATATTGAATAAGAAATTACTAGAATAATATGTTACCTGCTTCGGTGGCCGCATGGTCTAAGGCGTCACTCAAGTGTTAGACTAGACTGCCGATGTTGGGGAGATTGGGGCTTGAATCCCAGTCAGGTGTACTGAGGTTTATCCAAAATTGTTATCCACTCTCCCTCCACGCAAATGTGAGAATATTTCCTCTAAAATTCAACCTTCCAAATATTTTATCTGCTTGAGGCATTTAACATGCACGTTTTGAACCGACTGACTATATCAGCACACGAAAATTGCTATGAGCGAGAGCTAAAGGCCCTGCCAATTTTGCCGGCAAAGATATTTTCACATACATTCCAGGGTTCTTTTACATTCCAAAGTCGATATGGGACGGCTTTACTCCCCCTCCTAAGGAATCTGTATCTTGGATTTCTCTCGTTCAAAAAAAAAAAATCCCTCTACCCCGGTTAGGTTTGAACCCACGAACATCGGGTCCTGAGCCTAGCACTTTACCCCAATATCCCGAAAGTCGATTAGGAAAACTAGTTGAATTTGATTTTCATTCCATAGTGATACAACTATAAATAGTTAGAAGGCGTCTTAAACTAAGGAAAAAATAAATGTGTAATGTTTACCTACACAAAGTCTTGTGTCTAAATAAATTTCACTTATCTCACACAATCATCAAATTAATTTTACTACTAAAACTACATCCATCTTCATAAAATGGTTGATTGGAAAAAATCATTTTGACTTTAAATGTAATCTATATTATTTTATTGACTTGTCTGTCATAACATTCAACTGGTTGTCCATTTTACATATTATGTTACTTTTAACTTTGTACTATACTCTTTAATGGCTAACCTTTTATTTCTTCCTCATTTAAGCGCCTTTTTACTGTTTAGTATTGTATCATTTTGGAATTAAACATAAAATTTAACTAATTCTTATAATAACTCTCCCGCTTAATTAGTCAATCCAATTGATCCAAACTTCTACTACTCTCTCCCTTTTTTTTTTTTACATCCATTACTGTTTCTATCATGTGTCCTGGGTCAGTTTTCTCATTCCTTATCAAATATTTAAATATTAGGTCTTTGCACTCAAGAAAAATCAACTGAATAACCAAGTACGCGGATACAAACACATGTCTCATAACTACTCTCTTCTACCTTTCCTGTTTTGTCCCTGAAACATTTGGTTGCGTTGTGAAGGCAAATAATTCCTCTTAGAGTTTAAGCTAATGACATGAGTTCACATTAGCCTATTTCATGAAAAATAAAATCGTATTCCTCTGTACTACTCCATAAAATGTATGGATACATGGTTATTTCTCCTGATAAACACAATACATCTTGTATTAAGGCGATTGGCCCTTTTCATTTGGTGTGGCAATGCAGAGCCATGGTAACAAACGGCTATCTTCGAGAATTTTTATTGCTATTCAATTTTCTTTTCGGAAACGATTTGTTCAAGAATATAAGCATGTTGATTAAGTTATACTTTTTATACACACACCTCCTCTATAAGTTTAACAGTGATCAAATATCGGTAAAATTAACAATTTTTCAATAGAAAACCGCCAGCTTCATAAAAAAAAAATGTAACAATAAATAAACATCGATTCATTATACTAGAAGGGGTGTTGAAAATATTAACATAAAAATGTCACTCGTTCTCGAGGAAACTGATATTTTCAAACGTAAGATTTTTTCGCAAGACTTGTCCGGTATCTAGCGCCATCTACGGTTTCCGTGACACAACTGTTATTGTTGGTGCGGAAGGATAATATGGTTGGTTGTGAAGCCACGCCATCCCTCCCGCCCACCATCCCACAAAATATTTCTTACACTCGGCAGGGCCAAGGGCCTTAAAAAATAGTGGTAGCCCTGGATTTAATAATACACTGACTAATTTTGAGGCAAAGGGTATTTTGGGTCCGTGGGTTGTAAGTATAAGCTTACCATAAGGATACATTTACCAAGTATTATTTTGAAAAGGACTAAAATTATTTTTATTTTATTTTTACAGGTAGGTGCAGATCCTCTAGCATGATCTTGGAATGCTGTCTTATTTTCGCAGGTAATTCTTTGTACTAATGATATTTCCTTCAAGTATCACTAAAAAAATGGCAGTACATCCTTTCTTTATAATACATACTATGGTATTTAACTTTTTGTTACTCCATTCAACACCCCCTCTATCCACTCGCGTGCTCCTAGTCTTACTACCTGTCTGGTATATCCTATTATTTATAATTAAGGGGTGTAGTAGTTAGGAAGGTAGAAATTATAAGAAGCGTGATAAACTATGCAGGGAAACATATCTTATACCCGGCATGTGTTTGATCCTGAACTCGCAGGGACTCTCATACCAGGCAAGACGAGACTGATGCATTTGTCGGAGTGTTCACTGGTACGAGTATGGAGTAGTTAAGATATTATTTAGAAAGCTATTTATTCAACAAAACAATGTTATTCGTCACTTTATCGTATTTATTGATTATTTAGTTTGACTTAAGAGAAAAACATATATTTAAAATCATATTTCAAGTCATTTAAAACCCGCGTCTGTGGGCACGCGGTTTAAATGTCCAGTTAATTTAGCTTGGTTTTTCTGATGCCGAGGAGATTGGGGTTTGAGTCCCGGCTAGATGCACTAAAGTATATTTTCATAAATGGTTTTCCACCATCCCTCTACGCAAATTCGAATACATTGTTCTAAATCTTACCTTTTCCTTTTATACCACTTAGCGGTCAACATTGATAACATTTTAATATCCCATTGTTAGTGTTATTTCATAGGAATTGAACATAGATAAAAAAATTACAGCTTAATACTAAGTAACTTGACGTGTGAATACGTGAAAATAGATCTAGTGGTTTTTATAGCTGTCAGATGCGTCCATGCGTAATCAAATTGGTGTGTGTGTATACGAGTGTGTATATATATATTTATATATATATATATATATACACGCACATATATATGCACTTATATACAAGTCTAGTTTAAAAAAACAGGCCAAAACTTAAGGAGCATATAGAGGGACTCGGGCAGAGCAACTTTTAAATACGAATCCTTGTCCTAAGTCATCCTTGGTCAAGCGAGGCCATTGAAGGTGGGGAAGTCTAAAAATATTCCGCTGGAATAAGCCTACTTTGCTTTTCTCCTACTAGCCTTTAATCACACAACAGGGCCCTAACTTAAACACATATACGCAGATCTTTTCATTGGGTCGTGCAGCGTTGTCGGAACCATTTTTTGAACAGATTACTTTCCACAGATGAGGCATAATTCATCTGATATAATTTCTTCAATTGCTATAGCAGCCATGTTTGGGCTAAACAGAGCCCCCATGCTACCGTTGCTCGCAACTCCCAAGAGAGGTTTGTTGTGAATGTATGGGGGGAGATCATCGACGATAATTTGCTCGAACCTTTTTACTTCCTGCCAACACATTTGACTGGACACACATATAAAAAAAAATCTGGAAGATATTTTGCTGGAAATGTTTCAAAATGTGCCACTTATCGTGCGTCAGCAAATGTAGATGCAATAGGAAACAGCGCCAGAACAATTTTCTTTCAATATAGGGTAATTTCTGAATGTATACTTATTTTAGCGGAACTGTATCAGGCATCCCCATCTTCAATGAAACAAATAGCCGAAACTATTGTTAATGAATTTTAGTGAGAATAACACCACTTTGATATCCTATTCTGAAAATTGAAAAATGAATCCTGAATAGCTCAGTGGTAAGAGCATTGGCGTACTAAGCCGAAGGTCCCGGGTTTGATTCCCGTATCCAGGTGTCATTTTTCAGTTTTCAGAATATGTTATCTAAGTGGTGTTATCCTCACTAAAATGCATTAACAATAGTTTCGGCTATTTGTTTCATTAATATATGCACTCCTGTATAATTATATATATAATTGTCTAATGGCTGCAAAATGCCAACTACCGAGTCGCGGGTGGCTGCGTTGTCTGATGGCTGTGATCTTATATAATCACATGTTTATAAGCTGACGACTTCCGCACGTCCATCTTAGACTCTGCCTTAAACTATGAGTGAAGAATGACCATGGGCACGGGACGAATCCTGGATAGCTCAGTGGTAAGAGCAATGGCATACTAAGCCGAAGGTCCCGGGTTCGATTCCCGTGTCCAGGTGTCATTTTTCAATTTTCAGAATATGACCCCCATCTTCATTGGCATCTCCTGACTCAGAATGACTTAGGGGGACATGGATTCTTATTCTGAAGTTATTTTACCCGAGTCCCTTCTATATGCTCCTTAAGTTTTGACCTAAACTTTTGAATCATCCTGTATATAGCCTACACATATGTTACGGGAGTTGAAACTTTGTCACAAATTTTGTATAATTTCTCTCACAAAGTGCATCTGTTCAAGGTGTAAGTTTGCCAAGATTTGTGTTTGTTTGTTTGTTCTAATTCACTTTTCACTTTTAACATGTGCTCAATCTCCACTACCGTCTCGTAATCAATCACTCAATTATTTTTATCCGGTGGCCCTAAAACTACTCCAGTAAAATATTCGTAAACTATGTTGTTTTTTTAAACAGTAAAAAGGAACCATTGGATGAAAGTGCTTCTTGATTCACTCCTTCCCTAGACCCCTCTTTTTCTCTCTCAATCGCTGTTTCTTTCTTTAATATAATATATATAAATATATTATAGATTTTGTTAAAACAAAAACATAAATTAATTTAGGTTGAATTTGTGTGTTGTTGAAGAAGCACAGGTAAACAGTACAATATTCACTAAATAAAATGCAATAAATATCCACTCGTATCTAGTCGGCCGGCCATAGAAATAATAATTTAGAGGGGGAAAACACTTCCGTAAGTTCGCTATATTCACTTTACAATATATTATTGATCGTCGAAAGCTGATAACATTCTTCCTTCACTTCTAATAATAATTAGGTGAGCTGGTGGTCTAGGGGTAAGGTGTCAGACTTCTATGCTGGCGGCCGGGGTTCAATCCTCGGTCCCGGCACAGACTTAGCTGATTACCAAACCCTTCCTTCACCTCTGACAAGACAGCTTGTGAATGTGGGGAATGCCAGGCCTCCACCGTGGTTCGGATTCCACGTTAAACTGTAGGTCCTTCATTTCATCTCACAATCACCCTACCATTACACATTAGCTTAAGTGCTTATAACCCGAACGGGTAGTAAGACGCTGTAATAATAATAATAATAATAATAATAATAATAACAATTCGGTGACCTGGCGGTCTAGGGGTAAGGTGTCAAACTTCTGTGCTAGGGGTCCGGGGCTCAATCCTTGGTCCCGGTACATATCTATCTGGTTACCAAACCTTTTCTACACCTATGATAAGACTTGTATTAATCACTTCTTATGAATGTGTGGAATGCCAGGCCTCCACCGAGGTTCGGATCCCACGTTAAACTGTAGGTCCTCCATTTCATCTCACGATCACCCTACCATTACACATTAGTGTAAGTGCGTACAACCCGAACGGATAGTAAGACGTGGTGCTAATAATAATAATAATTTGACAATGGGACTTTTGAATAAACTTTCCAACTAAACTATTTATTAAAAAAAACGGTAGGTCCATTAGATTGTTATAAAAACATACATACCAACAGAACAGAAGCTGTTCGGTTTTACATTGGGCTCTAGAAAGCTTAAAGATCTGAAGTAGATCAATTTGAAAATTAGGCCTACGTTGGTGAATTTGAGTTCACAATGTAAATTTTTTCACTTTACTAAAATACGCTTGATAGAAATAATATATGAAAGATTAGTAATTTTAAGTATTATTGTTTCACTGGTAAGAATATCCGATTTCTCTGTACTACCTTCGAACCACCAGCGTAGGAGAAGTTGTAGTAAACGCAGGAATATGTTGTCCCAACCGCGCACTCGCGTCTAACACGGGAATTATTTACCTTGTTGTGCATTTTCTTTAAGGATTCATTATATTAAATGTGATTGTTATAACACTGACTAAGGGTTTTAATAGTTTATGTCCAATTATTTAATAGAAAATTAATTAAGTACGAACGTAGCTAGAAAAGCTTTGTGTGATATCGGAAGTGGTTTTTGGTCCGATGCGTTTTTGTTAAACGAGTGTGGGAAGTTTAAAACCTCCAGTGAACCAACATTATCTGCAGTTACTTTTGTTGACATTTATTTGTTTGTATATTTTGATATTCTCTTCCTTTAAGTTATGATTAAAATTAGTTGTATTTTATTTTATTTAAATATTAAGAGCTATTTACGATTTTTGAAATTTAGTCTAAATTTGTATGATTGTTTATTAATTATTCTACATGATTATCTGATTGGATGAGCAGGTTTAGGGAAAAAAGATCTAAAATGGGATTCGTGGGCTTGGAAAAAGCGACTCTATCTATATATGTGTTTTTTAAGTACAATTAAATAAAAAGAAAATAAACACTGCAATAAGCAGTTCAAGCTGAACAAGAAGAACTATTAAACAATAGAAAACTCATTCTGGAGAGTTTCCAATTATTTTTACGTCTTCCTCTGAAGTAAATATTACTACATCTACAATTTATGGTAAGCGTTGATCTTTTCTGAAATTTAACAACGTATTTAACCTTTGTCGATCATACTTTCTTATACAGTAACCAATTTTATCTCATTTCTTTGTGATGCGTTTTTTCCACATCCATTCATAATGAGAAAGTAAACCTTTCTGAACTAAAATTTAACCATTTCAAGTGAACTTATGATACCCTCGGATTATCACTCAATTAAGAACTAACTACTATTTAAAAAATATGACCTCCATGATGGATTTTAACTTCACGTCCCTATCTAGAAGATGAAATAGTTAAATCTTATTAAGAATCAAATAGCCGAAGCTATTATGTATGCATTTAGTGAGGAATCACTCTACATAGATATCATAATCTGAAAATTGAAAAATAACACCTGGAGACGGGAATCGTACCCGGGACCTTTGGCTTAGTACACCATTGCTCTAACCGCTGAGATATCCAGGATTTGTCTCGTGTCCACGGGCATTCTTCACTCATATTTTGAGGCAGAGAGTCTATGATGCATCCCAAACAATTATAATAATAACTGTACATGTGGCGCATAAGCCAACTACCGAGTCGCAGATGGCTGGGTTATCTGATAGCTCGTGATATTAGAAATACCACATTTGTAGCCGACAATTTCCCTAAGTCCATCATAGACTCTCTGCCTTAAAAAATATGAGTGAAGAATGGCCCTGGGTACGAGACGAAGTCTAAATAGCTCAGTGGTTAGAGCCGTGACATATTGAGCCAAAGGTCCTGGGTTCGATTCCCGTGTCCAGGTGTCAATTTTCAGAATAGTTAGATCTTGCTTTTACACTTATTTTATGAATTCCACTAGTAAATTCATCAAGTAAAATTATTTTATTTTCAATTACCACTGAAACTATCTCTTACAAATCAGATTTGAATTTTAATTATATAACACACACAATTATTTTTATCTTGGTCAGCAAGTCAACATTGACTATAGTTATAAATGTATCAATATATACCATTATAATTTGCACTGTTTGTTCATTTTTATTGTATAGGTATATTTTATTGTGTTATTTTTTAAATTGTCCCTGAATCCTGATATTATTGCCTTTCTCTTTAAACAGCTATGCGATAAAAACATACCAATGTTCTTACACTAAGGGCCAGTTTCATAGTCAAGTTTAGTAAGCCTCAAGTGCGGCGCTACACTAAGTTCATGACGACACCTACCTAAACCAGAATGGAATTGGCCGTTCTCGCATAGGAAACTGGCCCATTCCATTCTAGTTTAGGTAGGTGTCGTCATGTATTTAGTGTAGCGCCGCACTTGAGGCGTACTAAATTTAATTATTAAACTGGCCCTGAGGATTATTACCTTATTTGAGCAACCCTAGTTTCCCAGACTTTGTATTCATTCCCCCGGCCTCTTAGATCACAGCTGAGCATGGTGGGGTAAATATTCTCAATACAACCGGCCACGTATGAACCCCGGCTTCCTGGATCAGAGCTGAGCATGGTGAGGTAAATATTCTC